>CAKALG010025584.1:0-13916 GCA_916700815.1 Helicolenus hilgendorfi
ACTCCATTGACACAACTTATGGCTTCTTCCAAGTGTGCAAAGCTAGAGCTGGACTGTGTGCAGGTCACGCTCTGATCTAACATGGATCAACAAAACCCATAAGTATGTAGTGTGCACAGGAGTACACACACACACCAACTAACTCCCATGACCGTGTTGTATGATGTGGTGTTCGACTCAAATCACAGGAGCAACTGACAAAAGCACCCCAGTCAACGGCCTCATTACTCAGCACTCACGGCAACTCCCAAAAAACAAGTCACACAGCATACAATAATTACTAGGAAGAATTAGGCATCAGTCCAATCCAGAAAATGTGTGTCTCTTTGCTGGAACGTCCTTACACTGATGTCAAATAAAAGACTCCAACAAACCGTATCAAAACAACCAAAAAGGAAACCTTTTCTTAACACAGAGTCCTTTTGCAATGTCTTTGAAATGTAC
Organism: Helicolenus hilgendorfi; assembly: GCA_916700815.1. Classification (NCBI taxonomy): domain Eukaryota; kingdom Metazoa; phylum Chordata; class Actinopteri; order Perciformes; family Sebastidae; genus Helicolenus; species Helicolenus hilgendorfi. The sequence goes on from CAKALG010025584.1 coordinate 445, forward strand.
TCTGTAATGCTGCGTTACAAAAATATTGTTAGCATAACATGTGGCTCATTATGCATTTTCTGCAAAACATCTGTAGGCCAAGAAAACTAATGACTTCATATCCCATATTGGATCGCTCTGAGATTCTCATTAGACTCGTTGCCACAATGGTTTATGTTTGTTTGGTTTATGCTGTATAAACAAGTAATAAGTCAAGCTGAATTCACAGCTAATTGAACATTGATCCGCAGGAAGGGGAAGCTCAGGATAGCGATCCTTGAAGCTTAGTTATTACAAATATTTATTGGCCCAGTCATCCAAATATCAATTATTTAGCTCCAATCACCGTTTCTCAAGTCTCCAATAGTGACGTTTCCGTGCTTTATTACCTACACAAAGGAGGTTATGGGATTTTTTCCTGGGTTTGTTTGTCTGTTTATTAGTTTAGCAGGGTAGCTCAAGAACTACTTCACAATTCAATTTAGTGTAAACTTATACCACAGGCCAAGGAAGTTTGGGCTCATATCTCCTGCACCTTTGATTCAATGTAGACCAAACCAAAGCCATTTTGAGCATTTTTCTAAACATTTTTTTCCCAATACTTTTGCAAATTCTTCTTAAATACATATTTTTTTGTTTTGTTTTTGTTCATTTTTAATTAAAAAAAAATCATACTGTATGCATGGCCTGTAAAACCCCCCATAACTCATTGCAACTTCATTTCTATGACACAGAAATACGTCAACTCTGAGCAATCCCACTCATTCTGATAGCACTATGATACGTTTAAATTGCCATAACTCAGTGGTCTGAATTGTGAACAATTCCCCCTAAAAAGTCTATTCATAGGTATGTATATAATGATACCTGTATATATCTCAAGGGATGTTAATGATCAGTAAAATCCAGGCTTGTTTGATTAAAGGAGTCGATACCTTTTATGCGCAAAAAGTGAACTGCAGCCCGTGTCTGTCTGGGGGGTAAAACAAGTCTTAAAAATGAAGTCAGTGAACTCTTTAATTCACCATTAAGACTATTAAAAGTTAACCAAACACCACATGAAAGCTAAATTAGAAGTAATATGGTGCAGTGGAATGTGTTTAGTCTTCCTAAAATAGTTGGAAACAGTGAAGAAGAACTGTCCTGGCTTGTTAACTGAAACAGGAGAAGAGAGGGCAAAAGAGAGAAGGCATCGGCATGTACTGTACAAAAATATTTAAGAATCACCACTTTTTATGAGGTAATGAAGTTGACATAGTTAAAAGACATTTCACTAAAGAGCTGCACATTAATACCAGGTAGGTAATCATTCAGAGATTCAGTTTCCACAAGCCAAAGCTGAGGTTAATAAGTTAATTATTCTATTTATATGTGATAAACCATCGACCTTCAATGGTGTTTCTACTTTTTACCCAATACATTGTGGGATTTGGGCTCCAAAAACTCTGTTTTGCTTTAATTTAAGCGAAGTAAGTTAAACTTAATTACGGCGTGAAAAGTATGTTGATCAGTTTCAATCAATGCTCTGAAGTTGCCCCCTTTGGCTGCTTGGTTTTGTTGCTGCGCTCACATTTCCAATCCAGGTGTGCACCCATGACTCCTCCCTGTGTCTCTTTGTGTTAAAGGGCAGGTTTGTCCCGCTGTGGTGTATACGGCCAAAAGTTTACGACCTTGTGTGCTGCCATTTTCTGTTACCTCACACTGTTAGCCTCTGGTTGTCCTGTGAGCTGGTAGGAATGTGAGCGTGGATGTGCAGTGGCTTGCTCAAGACACCTTTTATGACCCTTGGTTGCCTGCTGCTAACTCAGTGGTCTTTCCAAACTTAACTGGAAATGTTGTGTAAGGAAGATGTTCACACATTTATACAAACTAAAATTCCAGAGCATATTAATGTAGGCTAAGAATGAGTATACAAACAGATAGCAAGACATCTATGTCTAATTTCAGAGATTTTACAATAGAAACTCATGGGACGGCAAAGACTGACGCTCGAGAGCAGACTAACAGTGACGCCATATCTCCACTCTATTACATACCATATCCATCACCACGAAGGACACTAAGGCAAAGGGGACATTTGGCATAATCACGGTCATTTCCTGGACCCAGCCGTGCACCCCGGCTGTCTCTATGTATGGAGTCTGGCAGTCTGGGCCCATATAGACAGTGCAAACACACAGCGAACACACTCATCCATCCAGCATACAAGAAGACCTCTGATCCATCTGCGACAGCAGCGGAACAATCTGCTCCTTCTTCTGGCTTTCGCTGTCCAGACATACTTTCTGCTGCAATCTGTCCTCCCCGAATGAAGATAAAGGAGAACACCAGAGCCTGATTTATCAGTCAACATTGAACTATCTGAAAGTCCCTTACACAGATGGCTGGATAATGTCAACTCCAGGACCTTTCTCTGCCCCTGCTGATTTCTTTTATCTACCTCCTCCAGACATATTCCTGAGAATACTCAAGAGCACTAATGATAAGCCTGCAGCTTCAAAGTTACAACTAAAGATGTTGTTATCACAGCAGCTAGGCTAAGCATTTAGATTGTAGTGGAAGTTAAGTTAGTAACTGTAAAAATAAGAAGGCACTTTCCATTTATTAGATGCCTAAGGTGACCTTAGGGGTCAAACACATCGGACACTCCCAAAGCTAAAATTAGAAAAGGATAGAAACACAGCTGCTCTCTCGGCTAATAAAGTTATTACCAATGTTTCAAACAAACATTTGTCGGTGTGTTTCTTCAAAGACACCTTGACAAAGGCGTTGACGCCAGTTATTGTCTTCCATGCAATAAATAACACCTCTGTTAATTTGATGTTGGTTTACCATTACAGAAGCTAATAAAAGTAGCATTACAAACGGATATTTATGAGTTGTGTGACTTCTTTCTTAGACAGTGATTTAAGTTTAGATTTAAAGCAGTACTAATAGACTTTCTACTACAGTTTCTTACGTACACACCAAGAAAACCTGGAGAAACATTTACATTTATTTAGAGCTGTGTTTTCTTTTGGCTCTATTTTAGTCTCCACCGCCTCCCAAGGGGAAGATCTGTCTCTTTAGCTGCTAAATGCTCCACTATGTTCACACAGCTAGTCGCTAACTTCGTCTTTGTACCATTTGGTGCTGGGCAGGTAGCGCACAGTGGGTTTAGTCGGAGCTTTTTCATTGATAACAGCTGCCAGCTACTGCGGAAACAAGATTGATGAGAGTGATGAGACTCAACCAAAACAGTAAAGTTAAAGCGCACGTTTAAACCAAAACAATAAATTTAAGGATGCTAAAAAGTTCCACAGAGCTGAGGGGAACTGCAGAGCTGAATACAATTTTTAAATACATTTTGATAAATGCAGCTTTAAACAAATCTGTAATTTTGACAAGAAATTAAGCGGCTTAACAGAAAGCAGTCAAATTCCACTCTCTAAACTGAGATAATTGAGTTAATTTGTACTGTATGGTCCAAGTACAACGGTATCTTACATAAACGATAAAATGCCTTCACATCTATCTGTCTGTGCTGTTAGTTGTCTCTCCAACTCCTCCACTCTCCTGTCAAGCTTAATGCTCTGCTGCTGATCACATGAAGCATAAGTGCTTTTCTCGTCTGTCAGCGCAGCTCAACCCACAAACACACGATAAACACCATAATGTGATATTATCTGGAGCTGGCATCAAATGTTCTTTCTAGTGGTGTTGTAATGTAACGTCTGAAATCCCGTCAACCTCAAACCTCAGGCGTGTTTTGACAAATCTGGCATGCAGCGACAGTTTTTGTTTTGTTTTTTAAAAGTATGCAGACTGATGACTGTCAAAATCTGATCAGTGTAATCTTCTCTAGGGAAAAAAAAAAATAGGTTAACGGTGTTAAAATGTTGCTATTCTTGTTGTGTCTTTCTCACTTGCTGAAGTGGTGACGATTATCTCTCCACGGACAGAGAGCCATATTTAGACAGAGTTCATGGTGATGTGATGAATGCATGTTTCCAGGGCACGACATTAACTTTATGGTCCACCAGCTTGCAAGAGATTTGCACCATCAAAATTAATTTCCAGCATATTTTGGCCACATTGTTTGGAAGATCAGTCCGTCATAAATATTTCTACTAACCAAAAACTTAGCTTGTGAATAGCATTAAATTTAAAACGCTTTTAATCACTTTACTCTGGCTAAACAGTTGGATGTTTTCCCCTCACAGAGAGAAAAAGGTCAGCGCGCCTGGTCTTTGAATCTTTGATATCAAACTATCCAGCACACTCAGGTCTTATCATTAAAGCATTTTCTGGGCTTGAGTAAGCCTCTTCACAGGGGAGGAAAGACACCCGGGCTATGCTTTGAACTTGAGATAACATGGTCTCCACATGGTGTGTGTCACGGAAGTGCTTTTGTGTGTGTGTGTGCATGCATTTGCATTTTCAAGTAAAAGTAAAATAAGGCATAAGGAACATTTGGCAGGTAGAATCTGCAGAGTTCACTATCCGAAATGTTTTTCTCATGCAGGCACTTTGGAAAAGAAAGAAGGAAAGTATTTAAAATTATTCAAACACATGTTAAACATCAGCAGACACACAAATAATCTACAAAACATTAACCAATTTGCCACGTTGTGATGCCATTCTTTCTTGATTGTAATGCTCCCTTCAGTCTCAAATTCATTCCAGTTTCCTGTTAGTTTTTTCTAGTTGTACATGTTTAGGGCATTCAGAGGACGAACTCTCCTGACTGAGTCCAAAAGGATTCCTTCTAAGTAGCCTGATTTTTCCATCAGGCTTCACTCGAGTCTCTGGTTGGAGTTTGGGGACAAGCAGGACCTGATTTACACATCTTCCAGTTCCCCCACCTACCCCCCTCCCCTACCTGACAGGAGCAGCTGCACCTCATGACAGATAGGCCATGTCATCTCCAAAATTCCTGCAGGGCTGCCCTGCTCTCAGCATTTCTGTCAGCACTCAATATGACGTTCTAATTTTACCAAGGCTGGCACGCCTGTGCACCCTCAGTGTGCACCGCACACATATGTATATTCTCAGTTGTATAGATGCGCTCTTTTGCCACATGTACTGTCCTGAAGTACTCGAGTATTTACATTTTCTGCAACTTGATACTTCAACTGCACTACATTTCAGAGGGCAATATTGTACATTTTACTTCACTAAAGGTTTTATATAGAAAATATAACGTGAAAAAACACCAGACTTTCGCCAGGGGAGCGGCGTTCCTACCCGTGTGAAACCAGAAGTCAACAATGATATATTTGTCACGCAGATTTCCATATTTAAGTTACACCATTTCCGCAGTTATTTTAATCCAAACCACAATCTTTTCCTAAACCTAAGTAGTTTTGTTGCCTAAACCCTAACCAAGTTGTTTCCTGTGAAGACGGAAGTTTATTCTGAAAAGACTGTATGCATGTAACGAGCGGAAATTGACATGTGTTCCTTGACAGTTGGGCACGCTCATTAGTGCTCTTGGCTATGTCAACAAAGCACAGAGAAACTTGGATTATAACACACACAGAGGGAGAGCGACTTCATTCTCTGCTCAGGCAGCAATTAGTCCTCTATATGTTTACATAGCAAATAGTAGTTTGATGCTATATTAATGCTCTGGATATCGTAAACAGCACCTTAACAATCTAAATACTTTTCCTTCCACTGCCACATACACAAACCAAAACAAGGATAAACAGATACAATTAGAAAAAAGAAATGACTTGCTGGTGTCTCTGGATTTGTGGAGCCAGTACACGCTTTATGGGTGAAAAATTGGTGTTGCAACAAATTCTCATACACAACATCCAATGCACAGCCATACACAAACCAATGCAGGCGCTCCAAGGTCTTGTTAAGGCCATGGAATGAGCTGCACAGCCCTCTGGGTAATGGACTGGGGATGTGCTGGAAAGAAACTCAAGCCTTCTTGCCATTCCAGGCAGAGCACAGGAGGCCTTGCTCCGTATCAATGACAAAAGCAGACAGGCAGCAAGAGCTGATGCATAAAACATGAGCCTGAGAAAGTTAGCACAACTGAGTCAATTATCATTTTTTGAGGAACACGGGATAAGTTGCTGCAACAGAACGTCTACCGAGTGTTTGGTAAACTACATAATAACTGTCAACCAAAATAAGTTTCCATTGTTTAAGAAGTGCTGTGAGCATTCCCGCCGTCAGACTACCAGACTCCGTAGAGAATATGATTTAAAGAATTACGGATAATGATGTGTAGTAAAAGATGACTTTGCTAAGTAGTGTTAACTCTAAGACAAACACATTTAAACACGCATGTAGTCAAACTACTGTGTAGTCCACAAAGATACAGCAGTTTTGTATAAATTCAGACAAGGCCAAGGAGTTGTTTTGGTTGAAGCCATATGGGACTCATTTGCGATGGAACTTCTGGCATCGATTCCAGGGCCTGGTTTTGATGTTCAGATAGGCACGGTACACACTTCGATCAACATGAAACTATTCCAAGATAAATGTGTCGCTGTCACTGTAATAGTGAGGAAAAATCCAAACCTAAACCACATTTAAACGTCTTTTATTTCCTTTTTTTTCCACACTTCAACAGACATGAAGGGAGTTAGCTTGTTCCATATCTTTTAATAATCCTCTCGCTACGTCCATAAAAAAACAAACGTCAGTATTAATATTTCTTTGCCTTGAAAGTCGAGCGCAGCTTTTTATGGCGGAGATATTCCAGTAATTGGCTTCCATTTTAAAAAGTGTAAAAACTATTGTGTCTATAAAGTTACAGTGAACGTTTCTCAGTTCAGCTTTAACAGGCAGATTTCTGTCTGCTTTTCTCTCCTGCTTGGATCAAATTAGTTGAGGGGCCTGTTTGGGGAGAACTTCGTCTACAGCAGGGACCAACACAAGGTTCAACTGCAAAACGTCTTGTGTTGCATCAGCTTCTCATGCAGTTACATCAAATCTTTGAAAAAAAATAGGGCACATAGAGAGCAAGAAGCTTCCCAAAACAACAAGGAACCTCGTGATGAACTAACCTGTGACCCCTGAGACAGGGAGCCAAAAGAACATCTGTGAGAGCTGGACTGATTATAGCTTTTAGTCATAAGTAACCGTAAAAGAGACAATTGTCTTGGGCCAGTAGCATCTTTATAAAGTTTTATTCTTACTCCACACAACTTCAAACGTCTGCAGCAATGGGCAAGAGAAAGGCTGTTGTTTTTTTCCCCAGATATTACTGGCATTGGTTGTTTAGGTTTTTTCTTAAATGCAATTTTTCAACAATGTTCTCACGATGAAAACAGAGTTGCAGTGTCGAGTATGGGTCCCTAGAGCAGCCAAATTTAGTGGTTGCGCTGCAATCCGACTCCCACAGATAAAAAATGCATACAAAAACAAAACGTCCTACCTAAAAGTACATGAAATTGCTGCCGATTACAGTGCTGGTAATCATTCATATAATGCCGTTCTTTGATAACAGCACAACATATTAGTGTTCTTGTAATCTGGTGTGTTGCCCTTGAATGTTTCACAGTCCCCTCACCATGTTAGCCATGCTGTGATTACAATCTGAGCAGCTCTGAGAACGCCATTTGCCTTAGATGTGTGGTAAATTGCAAGGAAAACAAAGCCCACACACACGTATAGTAACATGCAGACACTGTGGCACCAAAATACCAAATGTTGCACCATTCTGTAGCTGTGAGAAAAATCCTCCAGCTCTTTTGACACTACCTACACTGTCCTGGCGTAGCACACTGGAGAGGGAAAACTAGATTAAGTATTGTACCATTCTCAAATTTCCACTGGCCAACTTCTTGCTCCTTTAAAGCCAAATGAACGTCTGAGCAGAGCCTCCAACTGGTCCATGACTCTCAGCAGGCCACAACTACCTTTAAGCTCCAGTAAGTGGTTTCTTGGCACACAAAGGGAAAGTTCTCCCATTTTAGCGAGCAGTTTAATCTTGTGGTTTTTCTGGAACTGATGGATTGAACTTTACCTTAAACATCGGGGCTTCTTTGTGGACTTGTGTCCTAGATGACAGTCTCCAAGCGTTCAAAAGTACACCATCATGTTGCACCAATGATCTAGCAGTACCAGTAGTCGGAGTTTACATATCAAAATCTGATTACAGATCTTTGGGAGTGCTACTGCCTGAAAAAAGTTGTATAAATCCTTGTGTAGCTCCAGAGGGAGCTGCGTGAAATCGGATAAATTGCCTGAATGTCTTGGTCCTGGACTGTTGCTTGAACTAAATAAAATATTTCATGACATCACCTTGCAGTTTACGTACATTGTTCAGTATTTCAGAAGCCTACATTCTTTGTTTCATAGCACACGGTACTGTACTCATACATAAAGCATCTCTTTTGGCCACGGCCAATTCTCGCAAAGCTACTTAATGACATATTTTACTTTAGCATAACAAAGGACCAAGGTGAGGTTTTACAGAACAGCAGTCATTTCTGACATTTTATTAGAATGATCCAACAACCCCATGCTAGAAATAAGTTTGGAGAAAATGTAATAAGCTGGCTTTGGAGCAGGAAATTTGAGAATGCTTTCAAGTGCAGGTATTACACACCATGCAGTGTTTGGAGACAGGAGGGCAGCGCTGAAGCCTGCTGGAATTTCTTCACCTCAGATGAATTTGACAGACTCAAATCAAAGTGTCTGCGTGGAGCCTCGGCCTCTCTTTTTTATGGCAACCTTGCGCAACAAAGGAGGCCTCTTCTATGAAGTATGAGTGCAGTGTGTTTAGTAGTTCCTCGAGTATAGAAGCTTGCTGTACCTTCTTCTCCTGTAGGCTTTGACTCTTTCAACCTGTAACTTCAGTCCACCAGCAGCTGCACGCCCGCATGGAGCCGCCTCCATGAGAGATCCACTGCCTGCATCCATCAGACAGACGGAGAGAGATTGAGGATGCAGTCAGGGTGACAGGCAGCGCAGGTTAGGTTTCACATTCACATATTGATCAGAAGAGATATAGAGGATCACTAGCAGGGACTGAGACACCCACTTTAACTCACACAACACTATTCTTTTAAAAGGATGAGGCTGGTGTTGTTCTCTATTTTTCATATTGTCAACAAATTCAATGAAAAGACAAAAACCAACAATGTTTTAGACTGTCTCTCTCTACTTTCTGACTTCTCTGGCCCGTCTGTGGCACTCACTTCCTACTGAAGACATAAATCTTTAGTAAAGGGTCACAAATATATCATTTTACTTTTAAAAAAGTAATTTCCTAAAACAGCTGGGCATTGTAGTTTCTACCAAACATTACTCAAACAGGAGTGAATAGTGAATTTGTTGGGGACTATTTTCAGTGATGGATTAATACACTTTTGAGGTACGGTCACATTACATTCCCATCACTCAGCCCCCGAAAAGAGACGCAATGTCACGTTTTGGATGCGGGTAATAAATAAAAACTGATCAAAAATTGATCAGAGCAATCGCAAACTGTAAACAGGCTGGAGATCACAGCGAAATAAGAAACACACTTGAATTTGTCCATCACACAGGCTTCAATAGAAGTGAAGGGGAAACAGAGTGAATATTCGTTACAGAGAATTGGAAAGTGACCATAACCTGAAGCATTAAAGGTGCTAAATGCAAGATAGGGAGCATTTCTATTGCCTCCGCACGGCTCTCAACATGGCAACAGCTGAGCTGGCAGCTCGTAGCTAACAGTGCTAACAGTGAAAACAACAGCAACACTGATGACAGAGCTAACAGTGTTTACCTGAGGGCAACACAACAGCGCCGTCGGTAGAGATGCCGTTATCAGCTTTAACTGCCGTATGTGCACAGTGCAGAGCGGTGGCTGTGAGTTAGCTATTGGGGCACACTCACATACATGAAAAGCATGCGCGGCCGGCAAGGTGAACAAAGCACAGAGAAGCTCGGATTACAACACACTAGGGATGGAACGGTTCAGGTAAAAAATCCAAACCGTTCGGTTCACTAGTCACGGCTCGGGACGTGTATGAATTGTTCGCTTCATTTGAAATAAGTTACGCAGCCGATTGTGTATTTTTTCATGTAGAGTTAGGCTCCTGTTTATTGTCACATAGAAAAAAAGGCCTATTGAAGGAGGTACGGGGTTTAAAACATGCGCAGTGTAACTGAAGCTGCGGTCGTGCGTTGCTATTGGCTCAATTTCGGCGAGTGCAGACCAGATTTTACTGCGCATGTGTTGTACCCCACGATACGACGCGTGACCCAGACCCTTCTGATTTGGCACGGATGAAGTGGTGAGTGCGGCTATCACTCAGATAAGGACACAATAAAGTCCAGTTAGAGGATCCATCAGCATCGTTTGGCTCTGCTGTATGGGAGCATTACGGATTTAGTGTTACCTATGAAAATGACAGAAAAAAGTGGTGGATAAAACCACCAACTTTAACAGCACCAGGATGGTGTATGTGTGGCTCACTGATGTGTTTTATGGACAACTATGGAGCTCTATGGCACAGAGGAATGAGATATATTATGCTTTGTCTATACGACAATATGTATTTCAGTTCAAAAGAAATTTTTTTTTGTTATTTTTTCTGTTGAACTGCCCCTTTATCCGCTGCCGGTACGCCTTTAGGGAAGTGAGAAGATGAAAGAATTTGTTGCATCTATTATCATTTCACATTCATGATTTCTAAGTAAGAGGCAAATACTTGAAGGGAAATGGGATACCTTCTCTTCTGGTGGTGACAGCTGGTCAGAGAGAGAGAGAGGGAGGAGAGCGGTGTGTGTGTTGGTCAGAGAGAGGGAGGTGAGCGTGAGTGTGTGAGTGTGTGTGTGTGTGTGTGTGTGTGTGTGTGTGTGTGTGTGTGTGTGTGTGTATGCAGCTGCAGCCTGGCTATATGATGGTAGGGGTCCATAAGCAGATGGGGGATTCAGACTGCACTGCAACACGATAGCCATTTTTGAAATACCCACATATTTAAAAAAAACATAGAATTAAAATCTCTTTCTGGACCCAGGTTCTTGAACATAACAACAAAGGAAAAATCAGCATTTTCCAAGCCCCTATTTAACAAAGTTTTTTCTTTTAATGGATGACATTCTCTCATGCAAACACTTTTAACTTTAGGACTTAAGTGCATTGTGATTTTTGAAAAGATAAATTACATAATAACCCATCCATACAGATGTAGTTTCTGTCTTCTGTAAAGCTTCCCATGACGAGCGACGTCAATTATGGAGTCCTGCAGTCTAGTTTTTGTCCTTCAGGTTTGAAATGACTGAACAACTTTGGCATCTGAACTGTAGGAAACCTAATATTAGGAATTCTCCCCCATAAAGCATCTCTCCCTCCCCCTCTCTCTCTCTCGCTCTCAGCCCTGAGGGCTTCTAGCCTCGAGCCTCATGAGGTCTCACTCTAATGATATCAGCAATTTTGGTTGAGCAGGAATGTTTCATGAAATTTACTGCGGGCCAGTCGTAGGTTAGCTGTCTGTGAAGAGTTTCTGATTACTGAAATGTGTAAGAGATTGTTCCCTAATTACTAATATCTGCTGTGGAGTCAAAAGTGTACGATGCACGTAAAGAGAGACATAAAAGATAAATCACATTTTTAATTTAAATGGACAAACTTTCTAGGCAATTTAACATTTTCAGCAAAAACAGCATTCCTATATGAAGCTTTTTGGACCATTACTTTTTGGTACAATATACATTTATTTTCACTTAAACATAAATGTATATGTAGTTTCTGTTTTCCAGATGACATACCAGAGGTCCAAGAGTGTGGGTAACGTATTAACACCACAAATCCAAACTTAAATCCTCCATTTAAGCAATTTCCATCAAGTCTGTAGCCAGGATGACGACATAATGCAACACCACACAAATGCTACAAAATCTATGTAATGACACAATATTATGAAGGTCTCATATTACCATCTATAGCCTCAATAGGCTTAAATATATATTACAGGCTGAAAGCGATAAAGGAGAAAGCTCCCTCGCCGCTCAGGATGTGATCAAAACCTGCTGTCCCTCGAGGAGGTCGACCCCATGAGGCTCAATCTGTTGGACTCTACTTTTCTCACGTTTGTCTTGTGTGACAGCGCTGAGAAAAATGAATATAACACCGTCTGCACCATAATCCAGCGTGATATATAATGTTGCAGGAGTTCAGGTGACACAACACATCGTCTGCAGCCTCACAGATCCTCAGTCTTAATAATTTCGCCATTGATCTACTTCAGATTAACGATGCTGGGTTTCGGTCAGCTGGCCAAGTTGTCAACTACACAGATGTTATCCTTTTTCTAAATTAAATGTATTATTAATAGCACTCTCATGGCTATAAGTTAAATATGACGCTATAGCAGATCCAAACACACACCTTAGACTCTCTGCTGGTTGATATATTACATGTTAATTAGTGAGCTTTAGAGGATTGTTAGGACGCAGTCAGGCTAATCGTTTCCCCCTGTTCTCAAGTCTTTATGCTAAGCTAATCAACTGCAGCGTTATATTTAATGGGCATATATTCTAATGGTATCAATCGTCTCATCTAACTCTCAATATGAAATCTAATAAACATATTATATTATTGTTAGGGCTGTCATTGTTAACGCGTTAACGCAAATTCATCTTAATGCCACTAATTCATTTAACGCAACTTGCGACTTTTAGGCTAGAGTGAAGATACTGGTATCATGTGAAACTAGAAGGAATCCATTGGTACCAACTATGTCATACTAGCTTGTCGGGAAGGAGGTTAAATAAAGCTCTAAAGTTACGCTAAATTTTGGCGAGGAAATACTAGCATGGCCATTTGAGCATATTTTTTATGCTAAATGCAGTACCTGTGAGGGTTTCTGGACAATATTTGTCATTGTTTTTGTGTTGTTAATTGATTTCCAATAATAAATATATACACAAGTTTGCATAAATCAGCATATTTGCCCACTCTAATGTTGATAAGAGTATTAAATACTTGACAAATCTCCCTTTAAGGTACATTTTGAATGGATAAAAAATGTGCGATTCATCTGTGATTAACTATGGACAATCATGCAATTAATCATAATCGGTTGACAGCCCTAATTATTGCACTATATCTATTATCTTTCTATTTACTATATAAAAATCAGGCTTCCATTAATGAAGAAGACCATTAGCTGATAAATGCTTTCTTGACCTCGCCATGCTAGAACATATCTCTCTTGCACAGCAGCATGCAAATCCTCCTATATGTTACCCGAGTCTGGACATGAGTTACAGCAGCTATAATGTGGTGGCTGTTTCACTTTTATCACTCCAATTATAGTTAAAAACATGACGCCTGCGTAAGTGCCTGCCTGAATTTTCACTGGTCAGGGGAATAGAAGGGGAGAGCGGAGGGCTGCAGAGGGAAACGTACACTCAACACTGTGAAGCGAGGGTTTATGAAGAGCCTATCCCCCCAGCAGGAGATGTTTTATTAGCGGTGTTTAAATGACCGGCTTGTTAAACATCAAGCGGCAGGCAGGCAGCCAGGCGGTTGTGGCCTCAGGATCCACTGC
>CAKALG010025594.1:0-15112 GCA_916700815.1 Helicolenus hilgendorfi
TGGTGAGCGGCACCGACAGGTCCGATTTGTCGAACTGGTTCCAGAAGCGAGCCAGGCAGCACACTCTGCTGATGCACGGCCAAGCCATACCTTCTTCTTCTTCTTCCTCCTATAACTGTTTGGACTTGTGGAAGAGAAGAAAAATCAAAGAAAAAGAACAGAAAAAAAGAAGAGAAGAAAATTATTTAAAGGTTACATTCAGACAGAGTGTCCTCGTCCTCCCTCCAAGCTGAGAAAACACCAAGAGTCCATGTCAGCAGCAGCAGCAGCAGCAGAGATGATGAACCTGGTCTGTCGAGGGACGGTCATTGAATATTCCTCTCACGTGGTCTGCTGTGATAGTGTGCCTCCACTATGCAGAGGAATCTGGAGCAAATTTTTCTCCGCATCTTCAGCTAGGATCCAGATCAGAGAGTCCGCAGAGGATTCAAAATCAAAAGAAATATTTTTTACCCTCCAGACACAATTAATAAATCTTGCACCACTGGAGGAGTTGTATGGCTTTTTCCACTTGCCATCACTGATATTACTGTATACCTTAAACTGTTGCCAGCATGAGGGGTTACATAATTATGATGCAGAGTTAAAAACCTACAGTAGTCTGTCTACACACAGTGTAGGTTGGCACACCGGTGTTACACCCCAATCTGTGACCGGATTGCAATTCTGAGTTGTCAGAAAATGTGACCCCACTGTATCAAACTTTTTACTTTGAGTTTTGTGAATATATCTTTAAATTTTTTTTACAATTTACTTTTTTTGTCATATATTTGCCTCATTTATTATACACAGTGGGGTCACATTTTCTGACGACAGCCATCAGAAATGGTGACCTGGTGTTGCTGGCTCTCTGTGGTGTAATTTTAGGTTCGACTTAAAGCAGCAGTAGGAAGAATTAAAGCAAATATTGTAAGATTAGATTTATTTTTGTAAAGATTTATTTTATACAGTATACATATTGTAATCCGCTCCTTAAGTTAGATCTGGAACTATGTAATATGGCGCACCTTACTTGCTTGTAAGGTGAGTGATGATTAAGATTGGCGCAGTGATATGAAGTAAGAAGTGCCACCTTTTAGGTTATGGGTGTTCAATTGTCCTATAGGTACAGACGAAGCTCTCCCCATGCCCTTGCTTTACCCACAGCCCTACAGTAGTTTAATTAAGTAGCAAGTAAGTTTATAGTTAAGGCAACGAGAAGCCTTCCTTACAATATGATTAAAAAAAGTTATTTTTATAAAACGGTCACTATATCCTGACAGTAGTGCATGAGACAGGTAATCTGAAAAAAATAAAAACGCTCTGATTCTTCTGAGATAACTGATTATTACTCCATAAAAGACTGCAGACGAGAAAGCTCTTATACTGTCCAAGTTTATGTAGAGAATTACAGTTCGGTGAGTGTGAATATTAAGTTGACAGAATGGCACTTAATGCAAGAACTTTCATCGCCTTTTCAACGACAGATAATGAAATGATGACCACTGTTAGGTAATCAGTGAGTTTCTTATACTGCTAATGAACAATATCTAGGAAGTAAAATCCTTTGAAAATAGCAGCGTGATGCTACCATCTGCAGGGGAATATATGACATTACTCCAACTTTATATTTTTAATGTAAATGAACTGTAGGTATATGTATTTCTTTTTCTTAGGCGTTATGTAAAATACAGCCAGAAATAGAAGAAGTATTCAGACCTATTACTTAAGTTACTGTTGTTGCTGGTCAAGGTGAAGCCTGATTTAATTACCATATATACAGTTTGGTAGATTAGTCTTTTAGGCCTGTGGTTCTCAACCATATGGGGTCGGGCCCCTTCCAAAAGGTCACAGGTTAAATCTGTGGGGTCGTGAGATGATGAACCCTTAATCAAAAATGTTATTAAAAGTTGGTGAATCAGTGTCACAACTATACATCTACACAACTGTATAAAGTTGTAGGAAGTGATGCAATAGTTGAATGGGAACTGACTTCTGATACAAACATGTAGAGCTGAAATACACTGAGATGCATTATGTTAAAGTGCATTGAACATTGAAGAGATACAAAGAAATCGAAACAAGAAAACCCCCAGATATGTATATATCAGGTAGCTGTGCCAAGTATCTATCCCCAACAAGCTTTTCCAGATTTCATTTTTATAATATCCACCCCTCTGCCACAGGGAGGATGTTTCTATACATATATATATTTCAAAGACACAAATTGTTTTACATTGAACATAGTATGAGATATCCATAAAATATGTCTCTTAGTCAGGGGTCGACAGTTAACTCAAAGATAGAGAAGGGGTCCCCTAGAGGGACTATTTGTAACTTTCAGAAATGCTTCTTAACAGCGACACCTGTGGCCGTGAAATCAACGAAAGTCAGCGTCGGGCTCGCGCTTGCTCGCTCTAAATATACCTGAACGAGCATCGCTCAAAACAGTGAGGCGACACACGTCAGCTAAAAGCACAATATCACTCTATATTTCAGCTGCTTGGCAGTAATGTTAGCTGACCAGACGAAGATCTCTCCATGAACATGATTTAGATCTGATCCTCCGCCCGCAGCCGGAGAGAGCAGGGAGACAGGTTGAAGAGCCCCGCTGCATCAGCCTGCACTTAGGCAGGAAAAGCCAACACTGGGATCAGATGAATCATCTGAATTCTAAATATTCTGCTGCATGAAAGGGAGGAGAGCATTATGTGTTGTGCCACCTGAGAGGTGTGGTCAGCTCAGCTGAGTGACAAAAAACAATTTCACCTGCCCAGTGTTCAGTCTTATTTAGATATGGATGATTTAGGACTAAAATTTGTCAATTGAAATTTCACTTTATGTGCTTCCTCTACAAATTGTCCAAGATGCATGAAGGACTGGCTCCCAGTGGACTTCAAAAAGGAAATGATTCAACTTTTCAAACTAGCAGGACCTTTGGTAAGTACATTATGGGAGTAGATTATGGGCAGAAATATGTGTCATTAGAAACAAAATTTTAATCATTTATATTTGAATTGCTCAACTCGAGTTAAGAAACCAAACTTGAATCACGTAATTTGAATTTGTGTTGTTTAACTTGAATAATTGCACTGATAACTATAACCTTGATACTGAATGAAATATTATGAAATTGATCCTCACTGAAAAGTCAACTTTATATGTTTTTTGGAAGAGAGCTTGAGGCAGTTTGCTGAGCAAACTTTTTTAATGCTGTGCAAACTTTGAAATAGTATATTTTATACACACTGGATAAAGATGGAGGAACAGGTCTAGCTGGTAGCAGGGCAAACAGAGACATGTCCTTCCTTCACTCCTCCTAGTTATAGGAGCACTGATGGCTTGTAGATTGAGCAGACAGTTACTTTTTACACATGTATAGCGTGAGGAGACAAAACAGATAGAGCAGATGTTGCTCCTCAAGTACTCCCTAAGATTGCTGACCCTGGTATTCGAATGAGATGTCCCCACCACCAGAGTCTTCTAAACAATGTGTGACAAAACAAACCCCTATATATACACACTATATACGAATATGCTCAAATTCATTGGCTAGTGATACATCCAGACACTGTGTATCACTGCCCTATGCTCAGGTGCCAGACGAAGCCTTAATCATAGCCTACCCCACAATACGCCAAGGTTGGATGTGAATGGACAGAAGCCGCTCAGCTGACCTACCACCCTGCTAGGCCAACTGACAAGAATACAAGACATCCAAAAAAGATATTCACGTCAACTGCCCCAGTGGTGTCAGTCCACCGTACAAATGGAATATCTAACTATGTGGAGAGATAGTCTCGACATAATAGAGAACACAGGTTATAAGTGTCAGTGAGCCACCTGTTTCCTTTTAACTGTGCTGTAAACTCTTTTGCACAACAGTGGATCTGCAGCAGCAAATGCTATCTCACAGTCAGCTTCGGCTCTGATATTGTACATTTACATCTACTGGAAGGGGTTACACAAGGCAACGTGGTCTGGTGAGTTTTCTCTTCTTTTTTTCTGCACACTCCTTCGAATACATAATTTCAGCATATGATCTACAGTTCAGTTCTACATTTTGACTTGTTGAACTCTGCCCCCTAGGTTGGTCACTGGACTGTCTGCAGGAATGGGGTCTGTTCACCCAGCTGGCCATTCCCAGCATGGTTATGCTCTGTCTGGAGTGGTGGAGTCAAATGACCCACACTGCTGGCTGTCTTACAACCGTGTGGTTGCATAATACATCATTTTGTGACACAGCAGACGATGTAGGCTGTATCCAACTCTCATTCTTTTTTTAAATTCCACAAAGTATGATGTTATTTCTTTGAGCCATATAATCTCTGCATCTTATTGTGCAGCTACTCCTGTAGAAAGTAGGTGATTTGTCAATTTTTAATAGGGATGGTTCAATTTGATTATATTTTTTTATTTCTATTATTTATTATTTTTTTTATTAATTTCTCAAGTTTTTTGTGGACAAGATTGAGACCATTTGGACACACATCTCTCTTCCTTTGCATTACCCTTCTATCACCTTCACCTGCTCTGCTGTTTGTATCCAGTTTGAGCTTGCGTCACTTACTTCCCTTAAGCAAATAATCGATATGTTTTCCTCCGGTCTGTGAAATCTTGCAGATGCCATTAGGAGCACCAGAGGACACATGAGTTTTTTTTTCAGATTACCTGTCTCATGCACTACTGTCAGGATATAATGAACGTTTTATAAAATAACTTTTTAAAATCATATTTGCTTCATTTCTACCCACTGCTACTTTAAGTAAACAATACAATACTGAAATACTCCTTTACAAGTAAAACTCCTACATTCAAAACCTTGCTTATCTAGAAGTGCAGAGGTATTAATAGCAAAATGTACTTAAAGTAAATTATATATTCATGTAGAAAAATGTACCCTGTATCTATAGTATTAGATCACTGTAATAGATTGTTAATACTGATGTATCAGTGCGAAATAAATATTTTATTGTTGCTTTATTATGGCTGGTCAAGGTGGAGCTTGATTTAATTAATTTAATCAGTTCGGTAGACTAGTCTTTAAGCCCTTTGGTGAGGCCCCTTCTCAAAGGTCACAGGTTAAATCTGAGGGGTCGTGATATGATTCATTGGGTAGTAAAGAGTTTTGTTTTTGTAAAATATTCTGTGACACAACTATACCGCACAACTACTGGTGCCCTATAGTAAGTATATTTTAATAAGTGATGCAATCGATTTATAGGAACTGACTTCTTGCACAAACATGTAGAGCAAAGCTGATATACAGGATATACAGGATATTGATGAGACACCCATTCATCAGAATGCATAAAAGACTAAACTGACATTATGAGCTGCGCATAACCACATACTATGTGTTCTCTCAATCATGTCAAGACAGAGCTCTATCATAACTTACTATCAGCAGTGTGGACTAGATATGTCCTCAGGTAGATGTGTTAAGTGTCCATCTCTAACAGGCTTTTCCAGATTGAATCTTATAATCTCCACTCTCCCCCTCCTCTATGTATGCATTTCAAAGACTTCTTTGATTTTACAAAGTGTTTTACATTAAGATAAACTTCTTCATCCATACATCTTGTTCTTTGTGATCTGGATCTAGATTTTTGATCTGTATCTAGATTTTTTAAAGCCTGAAAACGGAGCCCTGAGGAGGTGCAGAAGTCTAGTTTTCTCTCAGAGCACTTGAATTACAATATGCTGAGAGGTTATTATTGAAATTTTTGCCCAATGATGCCAAAAGCATTCTGCCTACTGCAGGTTTAAGAAGACTAAATAATACGATTTCACCCCTCATTAATTGTCTTACTGTCCCTAACTCTTATCGAATCAACAGACAATCAAATGTAATTATCCCAACACTCGATAACATCAGCATAAATAAAACCTCAAAAAGAAAATGCAGTGAAGTCAAAGAATTTGGAATGACGTACATTGTACATGACTGGGAGGAGAGAATAATGTGCCGTCCCACCTGAGGGGTGTGTTCAGCTTCATCATTAAACTAGAGCTGAGTGGCAAAAAAATATTTCACTAGATTTGTTCAGTGGTTTTCCTTATTTAAATATGGAAGATTTTGGACTAAACTTTGTCTACAGAAGAGGGAAGAGGAGTCAGCGTAAAGCAGTGCATACTGTATTTCCCAGGATTATGCCTACTTCATGTACTTGTACTAATTGCCTGAAATGCATCAAAGACTGGCTCCCATTGGAATTCAAGAGGGAAATGATTCAACTTGTCAAACTAGCAGGACCTGTGGTAAGTATGGGGTGAACGCACCACAGGAACAATGTGTCCTTCAGGTCGCGTGGATTTTGTTATGTGTTTGTTGTGGTCCCAGTCCTCTTCCTTGATCTAAGTGGGCTCAATACATTTTGGATGCATCCTGGACTACCCATCACAATACTATGCAGCTTATGTTTCATTTGTAGATCTGATTATGCCAGTCTCTATTTACTGGGCAATAAATGGAAGCATGTTTGAACTTGTTACCTATATAATTGTGGTGACAGCTGAAACTGTTTAGAATAAAAACTATTTTGATGTATACTGTACGGCATGGTTTTGCCGCTGTGCAAATACTTACACAATCCAAATGTGTTTTTTCATGTATTTCAGATCATTTCTCAATTGATGGTCTTCCTAATCAATTTTGTCAGCATAGTGTTCTGTGGTCACCTGGGGGAAACTGAGCTTGCAGGTGTGGCGTTAGCAATATCGGTGAGAAAACACAACTTGCAACATGCAGCAGATTGCTTTTAGTCTTTTTCAGTAGCTCTTTGCCTAAATCCAGAACACATGCACTTTTCTGTGTTTTGTGATCCACATATCTGTTACACAGTTGTGGAAGAACTTTTACTTAAAAGAAATAATATCACAATTCAAGAATAGCATGCTGTGTTACAAGTAAAACTTCTGCATTCAAAACTCTCCTTAAAGTGTAACTGCTAACTTAAACCTGTTCTTTTAAGTTATAAAATAAATGATATGAGTGTACTGTGATGAAACACATCAATGCTGGTGTTAATATTGACATTTCTTACCAAATGTATAAAAGTCTGCATTTCATGGTTGAAAATGGCTAAAACGTCTACTGTTTAAAGTTAGCCCTAATCTTGTAAGGCCAGTTCTGAGAATCGACCTGCTGAGAAATAAAAGAATAGCAATGCCCTCTAATCTAACCTTTACCTCTCCCCACAGCGTCATTTGTCATTTTTCTGTAACCACTGCGTACAACAACAAATACAAGGCTTTCATCCAGGAGACCGCTGATCATGTCCCGTGTGTTACATTCGCACTTTTTACTTTACAATCAGCTGTTTGTTTGTGTCCCGTGTTCAGGACATCAAGTCACATTTTCACTGTAAAAACATAGTAATTTTAAGCGCAACTATTTTTTTCCTAAACCTAAGCAAGTGTTTTTGTTTAATTCACAACATTAAGCACATGTTTACTGCGACCGAAAAGTGACACCGAAGGGTCTGACAAAAACGGTCACTATATCCTGACAGTAGTGCATGAGACAGGTAATCTGAAAAAAATCATGTGCCTTGGTGTTCTCCGGTGTGCTCTAGTGCTCCTAATGGCAACTGCAAGATTTCACAGACCGGAGGAAAACAACCAATCAGAGCCAAGCTGGAGCCTGCTGTCTCTGAGCAGCTGTCAATCACTCACAAACTCCGATCAAACGGTCAAACTAGGCAGCGCTGATCAAATATGAATCAATATTCTGTTACTGTAATGCCTATTTCTCGCCTCAAATGTTTTCAGAAACATCTTGTAGTGTACTGTTTAGCTGAAAAATGAGAAAGTTTGTGACACGGCAGCCATGTTGAGATCTGTTGAGGAAATACCAAGCACCGCCCACCTGTTTACTCAATCATGTCAAGACAGAGCTCTATTAATAACTAACTGTCAGCAGACAAGAAAAAACACTAGATATGTCGTCAGGTAGTATTTGAAGTATCTCTCCCCAACCGGCTTTTCCAGATTTTATTCTTATCATCTCCACCCCTCCTTTACAGGGAGGGGGTACATATGCATTTCAAAGACTTCTTTGCTTCAACAAAGTGTTTAACATTGAGGTAAACTGAGACTTCATCCATACAACTTTTTTGTGAGAAAGTTTGTGACCCGGTAGCCATGTTGAGATCAGTTGAGGAAATACCAAGCACCGTCCACCAGCCGGAGCAAACTTTCTCATCTTACAGCTAAACAGTACACTACAAGAATTTTCTGAAAATATTTGAGGCGAAAAATAGGCATTACAGTAACAGAATATTGATTCATATTTGATCAGCGTTGTCTAGTTTGACCGTTTGATCGGAGTTCACGAGTGATTGACAGCTGCTCAGAGACAGCAAGGCTCCAGCTTGGCTTTGATTGGTTATTTTCCTCCGGTCTGTGAAAACTTGCAGATGCCATTAGGAGCACCGGAGGAAACAGAGGCATATGATTTGTTTTAGATACCTGTCTCTTGCACTACTGTCAGGATATAGTGACCGTTTTATAAAATTAACATATTTTCTCCAATTCTACCCACAGCTGGTTTAGGTAAAAGCATGTAAATATTATTAAGAAAATGTACTTGAAGTATAAAGGAAAAAGTACTGACTACATGCAGCCAAAATGGACTCTGTCATTATTACATTACTATATATTATAAGCCTACTATTAGATCATTATTATTATTGATGCAGTAATATGTAAACTGCATTTTAATGTTGTAGCCCGCTGTGGTAAAGCTAATTTTACTTATTTTTTATACGGTTGGGTGGTTTAATTTACTGCATAACATACATTGTACTTTATATTCTCATTATAGATTTTTTAAAAACTTCATCTTCAAAGTAACTAACTACCTAATAAATGTAGTGTAGTAAAACTATAAAGTAGTGATGATGATGTAATGGTGACATTGGTTTTATGTTTTGTTTTTGTGTGCGTGTGTGTTTATGCAGGTTATCATTGTGACTGGTCTTTCCGTTGGAATGGGTTTGTCATCAGCCTTTGACACCCTCATATCTCAGGTACAATCTTGGTCGGGGCTCATTTTCCTTTCAAAACATCTTCCCATTACTGTTCTGCATCAATAATATAGTTTCTGTGTTTTCTCTGAGTGTTGCAGCTATTTTCTTACAGCATTAATTTATGTGCACATGTCTGATCTGTGTTCTGCTTCGTGTAGACATTTGGGAGTGGAAACCTGAAGCTTGTCGGAGTCATTCTTCAAAGAGGTGTTTTGATTCTGCTCCTGGCCTGCTTCCCCTGCTGGGCTATCCTCATTAACACAGAGAACATGCTTCTCGCCGTCAAACAAAACCCAGAGGTCGCACGGTCAGTTTTCATTCACAAACAAACAACATGCAACACTTCATGTCCAACAACATTCTAGAACATGATGACAGAGACTGATTAACCCCCTAGCAGCCCTGATGTATAAATAAGATTTTATCCAAGAAGATAAGCATATTTCTCCCAAAGCACTGCAGCTATTCGCTACCGTTAACCTTGTTTACCCTCCAACCATTTTGCACTTTGGGACAGCAGAACGACCTTGACATATAATCACCTTATAAAGATGATACAGTGAATGTGTTGGCAAGCAGTTACCTCTTTACACATCCAGCAGTTACGGCAACATTAGCATTCATTTGGAGTTGTGTTTCTGACCACCTGAAAAATATAATTTCCCTCCGGGGATCAGTAATATCTAGTAATAATAATGATGTAATACCTGATTCTGACACATTCAATATTCACTCTCCTTTTAGCTCTGTTTTAGTCTCCACCAACTCCGGAACAAGGTTGATTTTCTGAGCTTTCGTCCCACGAATAAAGGCATTAACCAATCACGTTGAACCGGTTAGACTGTGCCTATACTTATGAAACAACAACACGCAGTCTCTGTAATCCGACCAAGGACAGCAAACTTTGGTTGCATTCCGTACATACTATTTTCATAACATTGCGCCTTGAACTTTGATCCTCTCTCTGGTTGTATGGGTACTGGAACACACAGTGTATTACTCCTTTCAATATTGACGAAGGCAGCGCAAACCATATCCACTCCTTTCTTACCTTTCATAATAAAAGCCCTAAGAATTTAATATTCACAACCAAATACTTTGTGTTTTCGTGTCGTTTATTCGTCACGCCCCTGGTGTGCAACAGCCTTAAGATAGTGGTGATACTCGACCAAGTACCACTGTGAATGCAAAACCTATGAGTGTATTGAATTGATCAAGGGTGTGTTTCGTTACTTATGAATTTAACTTCTAATTGAAATAAAGAGGAAGAACTGTTATTTATTCTTTTAAAAGTTGCATTGCTTCAAAGCCATTATCGTTTCACTGCCACACACTGAACCTGGTGCCTTCCAGCCTTGCATGATCATGTACAATAAGTTATTTCTGCTTAAATAAAAGCACACATGTGCATATACTTACATTTACATGTGTGTATTTTCATAATAACTTGATTCAGTTTCACATGTAATACGTAGCTCTGTATGTTTGCTCTCAGACACTCCCAGCTGTATGTGAACATCTTCATGCCAGCTCTGCCAGTGAGTTCAGTTTGCACTAAGACACAACATCCCTGTCCCTTTCCCATTTGTTTGTATATTTAAGTTTTATTTACTCCTATTCACTGTCCTGTCTGCAGGCTGCTTTCATGTACCAGCTGCAGGGGAGGTATCTACAGAACCAGGTGCAGTGCACATCTACAGAAACACAATTATAGCTGAAGAATTGCCATTAAGGTCAACACTGAGTCTGTGATGTGTTTTAATTGGCAGGGTATCATCTGGCCTCAGGTGATAACTGGAGCCATTGCAAATGTTCTTAATGCGATTGTCAACTACATCCTCCTCTATGTGCTGGACCTGGGTGTTGTGTAAGTGCATCTACCACCATAAGAAACTAGAAATAGAGGTAGTCATCATAATTTTACATATAATTGAACTCTGATAGTGTTGTTTCATATATCACAAGTTTAATTTTACTGTTTTGTAAACTCTTTTGTACGACAGTGGATCTGCAGCAGCAAATTCTATCTCACAGACCGCTTCGGCTCTGATATTGTTCATTTACATCTACTGGAAGGGGTTACACAAGGCAACGTGGTTTGGTGAGTTCTCTCTTCTTTTTTCTGCTGATATGATGAATAATTTTTAATCCTGTGCTGCCATAGAAGAACTGAAAACATTCACCATTTCAGCATATGATCTACAGTTCAGTTCTACATTTTGACATGTTAAACTCTGCCCCCTAGGTTGGTCAATGGACTGTCTGCAGGAATGGGGTCTGTTCACCAAGGTGGCCATTCCCAGCATGCTTATGCTCTGTCTGGAGTGGTGGACTTTTGAAATCGGAGGATTGTTGGCTGGTTTGATCAGCGAGGTTGAGCTGGGAGCTCAGTCAATTGTGTATCAGATGGTCACTATTGTGTTCATGGTAATTCTGATGCAGTTTATTTTTGATGGCGTTAGAACAGCAAATTGTTTTTGTAGTTATTCTGCAAAGGTATTTGTTAATTCCATACATTGTATAAAATATGGACGTAGTCTCTATGACGTCACCCATGGGCTTCTGAAGAGCAAAAATTAAGCTCAAAGTGGGCGGCTCAAAGTGGGCGGCTCTGGCCGTCGCCATCTTGGCAGTGACGACATCCGAAAAAAATGGGCAAAGAGGTGGAGTGTGGATGAAGCTGAGACCGGCCGAATGAAGCCTGGTTGTTGAAACACAGCCACCTATCTCGAAGCTATCAAGCTAGTTAAGGCTAACAACCTGGGCTAAGAAGCTAGGCTATATCATGGAAGAGAACAGGCTCTTTGCTACTCTATGTAGCAGGCTTACGTTTGAAACCGGTGCTAAACGCTGCTAACATATAAACAACATAAAACTAACATTAGAATTTCAGTCACTGAAAAAGGTGGAACACAGACTTCTTCAATCAATCAATCAATTTATTTGTCACATGGAATCATACAAGGTAACATTACAACTCTAGTGAAATGCAATCCCATCAGCTCCTTCAATTTGTGCATTACCGTTATTGTTATTCACCATAAAACACACATTTCCTTTTTTTTTCTCAAAGTCCTCTGTTCTGTCAGATCGCTTTATAGAAAAAGAGTCACGGTTGAATGGTGTTGTCCGGGGTATTCCAGGATTTAGCTAAGTTTCATCCAGCGGCAGCCCATCATCCAACGCACGCACATTGGCCAGAAGGATTCCCCTTGTACAATTAACTGCACAGCAAGCCATATTATTTGTCCAATATGTGATTCAATTAACTGAGGTGACATCTAGCAGAGCGATAGCAGCTGTGATGGCATGTGCCATGCATTTCTAAACTTTTTAAAGGGGACATGTCATGAAAAAATAACTTTTTCATTTCTTGTGCACATACATTTGGCACATATATCGCCCCATCTAAGTATCTCCACCCACAGCTTCAGAACTAAGCTTTTGGTGGTGCACCTTTCCATATTTTTCTCACAAGCCACTTCAGGGCAGACTGGGCTTTTTAGGGAGGGGTTCTTAAAGAGCCAGGCGCTAAAACAGAGCATTTCAGACAGAGAGGGAATACAGGTATATTCAGACAGACAGTATGAGAAAAATAATGTGTTTTTTTCACATTAAAGCATGTAAACATTATCAAGTAGAAACCCGAAATACAGGTATGAACCTGACAATGAGCATGATATGTCCCCTTTAAGACTTCATAATTCACCTTCACTACAGGCCGTCCAGATGTATTTATAAAGCCTCTGATAAAGTATTGCCACAAATGCGATTTGAAATAGTTCCTTTCTAAAATGACACATACTATTTTGTATCCCTTTCTACACCACAGGTCCCAATGGGATTCATGGTAGCTGCCAGCGTGCGGGTTGGGAATGCTCTTGGTGCTGGGAACATTGAACAGGCCAAGACATCTGGCAAGGTCGCCGTCATCATTGCATGTAAGAAACAAATGCATCCATGCAGGCAACTTTCCATCCACAGCAAAAGCACTTATTAGCACAGTCAATTTTGCAACATCAAGTAATATCAGTACCTTATAGAGTCACTGGGTTGGAATAAAACAAGTATGAACGTATTTTAAAGGGACACTCCACTGATTTTACATGTGAAGTTCAGTTTACTTGTCATGATGAGTACTCCTGAGCTGTGAAAATAGTTGTATCACGTCTGCTGAGGCACTGTCGGGAGCCTGAAAAAAAAGACCCTACTCAGTTGCATTATGGGAAGTGTAGGATCTAGTGTTTCCAGGGATTTTGATTTTGACCATTGATTTTTTAATCTGTCTCTTGTGAATAATATAACTTTGTTTGAGTGTCCCTTTAAATTTTAAATGTGTAAATATGTGTAAAGGACTTTGTTTTTCTCTTTTGACAGATATACTTCAAGCTATTTTTTTGTTGTAGCTATTGATAATATTTAGTTAATAGCTAATTAAATAATTTTTGAAATGCATTGCTCAGAGTTGTTTGTAGCTGGCATCTGTGTTCTTCTAATTTTCAATCCAGTTGCACTCTCGGTGATTTTCGGACTTGTTCTTGGATTGTGCAAGAACGTGATTGGTTACATCTTTACAACAGAAAAGTGAGTATGGAGGGTATTCTTGTACTCATAAGAAATATTTTCAGCCTCAGATGTAACTTTCAAATTGCAACTCATCCAGCCTTAAAGGGACTATTTGTAACTTTCAGAAATGCTTCTTAGGCCTGTCTCATTGTTTCAGTGTTGTTTTTGGTGATAAGAGTTCCCAAGAGACCCTTTGAGAAAAGAAAAAGTACAAAGCCTTCACAGAATGTGCTATTTGTTAAAAGAACATACTAAAACCACGGCCACATGAAAGTAGCATGTTACTCCCAACATTACCAAAGCACACATAAACTGTGATATTCCACGTCTTTTCACAAATCATACATTTCTGCTCCTAATATAAATCTTTGTTTGCATCTTTTAGAGAAATTATTCAGCGGGTTTCTGAAGTCATGATCATATATGGCGTCTTCCATTCTGTAGATGCCGTTGCGGTAAGAGAGTAGTTATACACATGATAAATTATCTTAATGTCAAAGCTAAGCAGAGGGAGCCTGATAGCTGTATTTTATGTGTGCAGGCTGTAACAGGGGGCGTCATACGAGGAGCAGGGAAACCAATGGTCGGGGCCATCTGTAACTTGGTGGGATATTACTTCATTGGCATTCCTGTTGGAGTGTCCCTGATGTTTGCTGCCAAGATGGGCATCATGGGTGAGGACAGAAGAGCTCACTGACATGTAACTTTAAAGTCTTGATGCAAGTTTTGTTCAGTTTGATTGTTTTTTTTCTTCTCCGTTGCAGGACTGTGGTTGGGGCTTTCACTTTGTGTCAGTATCCAGGCCACATTCTATATCGTTTACTTGTTTAAACTGAATTGGAAAAAGGTTGCTGAAGAGGTAAGTGACCACACCTCGTAATTGCACGAAAAAAGACAGATAACTATAATGAGGTTTACTACAATTTTACCAAGAGTGCAACATAGAGAACTACACTGTGGTGTTTAGCTTAGATTTTAGTTTTTGCTCTTGTTTTGGCGGTGAAAATCAATCAATCAATTTGTTGTAATGACACCAAACCTGCAAAACCAGCAGTGTGAATGACCTTGTACACACAATGGTCTTTTCTGCCCTCTGCAGTCACAAGGAGGAAATTACACTTAACATATTAAATATATCACGTTCCTGTAATTGCAACTTAAAGTTCAATAGTCAATGTCCCTGTAGACAAACAATATGTATTTGATGTATGCACTATAAACAGCTGTCATAAATGTGATTGAGCAGGCAATGGTGAGAGCAGGAGTCCCGGTGGTGGACATGGAAAACGAGGGTACGTAACTGCTTGCTTCACTTTTCCTTTTCATTGCCTGTCCTTTAGGAACATGCATACTAGAGTACACACAACTAACTCCATGTCTCCCCCTCTCTGATCAGGACATCCCCATAGTCCTGTGACAGAGTCCCAGGTCAACATAATTTCATCTAACTTCCTGAGCAATGAGTTCAACTCAGACCTGCAGGTTCTCACTCCGGGCCAGGATGGGACAGCCGGTGCTGCAGGGCCTCGACCTCT
>CAKALG010025607.1:0-10191 GCA_916700815.1 Helicolenus hilgendorfi
AGGAATAAAGGTAGAACTGTGAATGGCACATCAATAAAACTGATGTTGTTCTACTGGATTGGTAACTAGATAATAGACTGGATGCCAAAGGGATGCACAGGCCCGAGGGCAGCCACAGCCTTCTTTAAAAATGTCTATGACTCAACTGTATTTATGAACTTTGGCAGACTGTCACTCTGTGTGGAGTTGATGTTTGCACTTCCTTTTCCTTTCAGATCAGCAGATACGTGTCTGTGAACAAGCTGAAATACTTCTTTGCCGTCGACACCAGATATGTAATGAAGAAACTCATGATCCTCATGTTCCCTTACACACATCAGGTAATCAGAGCCATTCATCCCATCAGACTTTGTCCTACATCAACGTACGGGACGACTCAAAACATTTAATAGCGTGCATAACTGCTTGATAATTGTCCATGGTATCATATTATCACCCACGTATCACATTGAAACCATGCAAACAAGATAATCAGCCACTTAATCACCACTCCAGCTCTACTTATGAACATCAGAATGCTTTGACTGCCAGTGCGGATATAAAAGCACACTGAGCTCACTTAATTCCCACACACTTTAACTTAGTGAGATTGTACATTAAGTTGCCACTCCAGACATCCTGTGCCCTGATAATGTACAAACTACACACAGTGCAAACTCTCCTTACAAGACCAGGGTCACAAAAAGCCATTCTAAAGATACTTGATGTACTTTTCCCACAACATGATATTTTGCTTTAAGTGTAATATTTTACTCTGTATTTACTCCATTCTTACTTACACCGATCAGCCATAACATTAAGACCCCCGACAGGTGAAGTGAATAACATGGATTATCTCGTTACAATGGCACATGGCAGTGGGTGGGATATATTAGACAGCAAGTGAACATTTTGAACTTTGAACTTTGTTTTGGAAGCAGAAAAAATTAGCAAGCGTAAGGATGTGAGCGACTTTGACAAGGGCCAGATTGTGATGGCTAAACGACCGGGTCAGAGCATCTCCAGAACTGCAGCTCTTGTGGGATGTTCCCGGTCTGCAGTGGTCAGGATCTACCAAAAGTGGTCCAAGCAAGGAAAATCAGTGAACCGGCAACAGGGTCAGACCCAAAGCTCATTGATGCACGTGGGGAGCGGAGGCTGGCCCGTGTTGTCCGATCCAATAGAAGAGCTACTGGAGCTCAAATTTCTGAAAAAGTTAATGCTGGTTCTGATAGAAAGGCGTCAGAACACAGTGCATCGCAGTTTTTAGCGTATGGGGCTGCGTAGCTGCAGACAGGTCAGGGTGCCCATGCTGTCCTAATGTTATGGCTGATCGGAGTATAGTTAACATCTACTACTGTCGTTACTCTTAATTTATCATTGAGCTTTAATTTTATCAAGTTTAAATTAACTTTCATATAGTGATTGTCTAAACTATTTTTTTGCTTCATGTACGCTAAATTGTTCTGCCCCTAGCTTCATTTGTATGTAACTCTGTTAGACTTAGTCTGCAGAGTGACTCATACTGTAAGTGTGTTCTTGGTAGGATTGGGAAGTTCGTTACCATCGGGACACTCCACTGACTCCAAGACAGGATGTGAATGCGCCGGATCTTTACATACCAAGTAAGTTTTCTATAAAGTAGGGCTGTCAAAGTCAACGCGATAATAACGCGTTAACGCAAATTTGTTTTAACGCCACCCTTTACAAACATGCCCACTTTATGATAATCACATGCAGTTTGGGGCAAGTCATAGTCAAGTCAGCACACTGACACACTGACAGCTGTTGTTGCCTGTTGGGCTGCAGTTTGCCATGTTATAATTTCAGCATATTTGTTATGCTAAATGCAGTACCTGTGAGGGTTTCTGGACAATATCTGTCATTGTTTTGTGTTATTAATTGATTTCCAATAAGTAATATATACGTACATTTGCATAAAGCAGCATATTTGCCCACTCCCATGTTGATAAGAATATTAAATACTCGACAAATCTCTCTTTAAGGTACATTTCGAATAGATAGAATTAGAGTTAGAATAGAATCGATCAATTTGCGATTAATCGCGATTAACTATGGACAATCATGCGCTTAAATATTTTAATTGATTGACAGCCCTACTATGAATACAAAATTATCAATAGGTGAGCATTTTGTGATGCCTGTAAAATGTATTAAGTGTACGTTTTGTCTTTCAGCGATGGCTTTCATTACCTACATTTTACTTGCTGGAATGGCCCTCGGCATTCAAAACCGGTGAGTTATTCTTATCTAATTTACGTTATGACTCACAGTAAATATATATTGTATCAAATACGTTGAATCAGGAGTGTGTATTGTCTTTGTGTGAAGGTTCAGCCCAGAGGTTCTTGGCCTGTGTGCCAGCACCGCCTTCGCGTGGGTCATCATTGAGGTCTTGGTGATGTTGTTGAGTTTGTACCTGCTGACGGTGCACAGCGACCTCTCAACCTTTGATCTCATTGCGTACAGTGGATACAAATATGTTGGGTAAATATCATGTTATACTTGAGATGAATAAATGAATGATGAATGAATGACACTGACACAGGAAATCAGTGCTTCAACTTGCTGTGTATTATAACTAAACTGATTAAATGCTAAATCCACGCTGTAGACTAACTGATTCTGATTCAGCTCAGTGGTTGAAAAAGGTTGTAAATAAGGCATTTTTAAATGTAACTCAGTTCATGATAACGGCATTATAAATTGATATTGAAGTAGTGTTGTCAACATACTGGAATTTTTAACTTCAATACAATACCTTGAAAAATGTTGATATTTGATACCATTTTCGATACCATGGGGAAAAATTGACACAATATTGGGTGCATAAAATTTTAGATTTTTATTAAAAGATGAATAGCTGTGTGTGTGTGTGTGTGTGTGTGTGTGTGTGTGTGTGTGTGTGTGTGTGTGTGTGTGTGTGTGTGTGTGTGTGTGTGTGTGTGTGTGTGTGTCAGCTTGCTGTCGGAGAGAAGAGAGAGCAGAAAGCGCAGCTGGTACCTACGTATCAATACTGTGTAAAATGAGCATTGAAACTGTTTGAAATTCAGTATCGATGGTTCGGTATTTTTTACAACACTATATTGAAGAATATTATAAATATTTATTTTATGCTTCTCCTCTAGGATGATCTTCACAGTGATGTGTGGCTTACTGTTTGGCAGTGATGGTTATTATGTGGCCCTTGCCTGGTCCTCTTGTGCCCTTATGTTTTTCATTGTAAGTATTCATCCACTATATATAAATCTATATAAGTCAATATTTATATCAATCTGAAATTGTGTGATTGGAACAGATAGTTTTCTGCTTTAAAATATTCCACATACCATCTGGAAAAACTGTAATTTTCTATTATTCAACACCACACGCAAATAATTCTAAGCTAGAACTATGAATTTTCTACCCACAGCAGTATTGTGTTTCTTCAGTGTAGCATATTTTTAGTTCAGAAAAGGTGCTGGTTGCCTATGTAATTATAATTAATTATATTCTATGAGTAGGTCAGATATTTACATATTTAGATGCTGTTTTTCCATTTCAATTGTTCTTTCCCCAGGGTGTTTAAAAAGAGAATAATGAAGAAACAAATATACAGAATACACAAAGAAAAGAGTACAGCTAATACACACAAAACCTACATCAATATCTGTATGAACAATATGAATGACCCTCAGGTTTAGGCGTTACAGTGCAACTACTAAGTGATAAATACCAACAAAATACATCGGCTTTTTGCATTATTCATCATTATTATGTGTTGCATTATTACACTATATTAAATTTAGTTTTAAAATACCTTAACAATGACCAACTACTTTATATATGCTTCGATATTTTTAGGGTTGTCCCGTATACCAATTTTTGGGCTTCGAAGCTTCGGTGAGAAATGTTCGAAGGTATTCGAAGCTTCGCTGACGTGTTCTGTCTGGCTGTCTGACTCATCTCCTCTATTGCGCCGCTGCCGCACTACTGTACCCACACGCACTTCTACACACAACAAACAGCGATATCAGTCTGAGAACAACTAATAATAATGAATACTGAATATGAATAATGTTGTGGGATTATTCCTTATTTTTTGGGCTATTTCGAAATTTATACTTTTTTATTACATACTTGTATGTTAAAAAACAAAACAATAAACAAAGTATTTGAATACTGATTTGGAGGTCGATTACCATGGCAACGGTCGAAGCTTCGAAGCATTCGGGTCAGCCCTAAATATTTTACTGAAAACCAGGTTTTATGTTTGCCTTGACGACAGATTTAAGGATGTTTCTGTCTTTGCAGGTTCGATCTCTGAAAATGAAGATACTCCCCTCTCTCTCCACGGACTCCATGGGAACTGGATCAAGTGCCAAACCTCAGTTCCGCCTTTATATCACTGTGGCTACTGCAGTGTTTCAGCCAATCATTATATATTGGTTAACCTCTCATCTGGTCAGGTGACCGTGAGGCGTTCAATAACCTGAAGTGTATTGGAGCCAAAACATTTGGTTGTTTTGAGTGTTTGTACACTTGCCTTTATACGCTCTTTTGTCAGTAAACTGAAAACATGTAGACGGTGTTGAACTGCAGCGTGTGTTGAGCTTGTCAAATGGACATGATGTCATTAATGAAATGGTTTCATTGATTTAACCACAAAGTGTGACACAGAAAATATCTCACTGGAAGTTGTTTTCCACCATGAGTGTACAGTAAATGTTTATTTTTGGCCACCTAACTTTGAAGAAAAGGGCTTTCATTGTGAGATTTGTTTAATCATAACTCCGATTCAGTTCAAGTTTCCTTTTACATAATATCCCTGGACATGCTTTATAGTATTTACACCCCACAGTACACAGACATAAAACGCACATTACACACATGATTCAAGTACCATTTTTCTGGTATCGTAATGCATTATCCCCCTTTTTCTCTTGTGAGTCCTGGACTTTATTTATCTACATTTGAGAAAGCATGACAATGTTTGGATTTTTTGTAGAAAAAAAATAAATATATATAGCTTTGTGTATTCAATTTGAACAGTTCCTGAGACTTTTATTTGTTCAATGCAAAGAGCTACTTCTGTAGGGAACATATTTCTGTATTTGTTTTTTCAGATTTATTTATTTCTGAAAAATGCAGATTTATGTCAGTTAATAAGATTTAATTTTCTAATGATTGGGCCAACAATCTATGACTGAGACAGATACATGTTGCAAAGTTATGCAGTTGTTCTCAAAGGTGGGAAGTAACTGAAATTAATTAAGGTAGAATTACTGTGCTTATACATAATATTGAGGTACTGGTATGTTACATTTATGTAATATTTATGTTCATTACATTACATTTCAGAGGGAAATTGTTATTTTTACTCTATTGTATTTACAGCAAGTCATCTGTAGTTGTATGCAATTCTAAAGTCATAGTATAAGTCAGGCATAACTAGACCTGAAATTAACCCTACGATACTTCAGTATTATTTTGAGTTGTACTTTCCTGGAGTATTTCCATGTTATTCTGATTTATACTTCAATTTCACTACATTTCAGAGAAAGATATTTTACTTTATGATTGAAATTTATAGTCACTATTTACTCAGATTTTACACACAGACGATAAGCTTGTAAAATATGCATTTTTGTTGATTACACCACACAAAAGTTGGAATTGGTCTCACCTTGACATGCCAAATTAAAATGCTGCTTAGACATTAATGCATCATTATAATCCAATAGTATGCTATATAATATGACAAAGGTAGTCATTATGTTGCATTATGACTACTTTAGATACTTATGGTACATTTTGCTGATATTCCTTACATTTTACATTTTTAAAGGCAGGACTTTTACTTGTAACAGTGTTTTTACACCAGTCATGCATGAATACGTCTTTCACCTCTGGCAATTTGGCACTACCCACCATTTACTACTGTTATTACGTGTTTAACCCTTGTGCATTCCTATAAAAGTTGCTCTGTACTTGTCCAAAAACGGCCATCAAATTATATATAAATATATGAACGGAATGAACTTTCACTGAGTTAAACATTTTAACTAGCTTCAGTCCTTATCATAACTATCAAATATTCATTAATTTTCAGATTTCAACCCCAGATTTTTACATAATGCCACTGTTGTTGTGTCGGAAAAAATGGAATTATTTTCTGTGTACTAAATGCCAGGGTGATTTTTCTTAAAGTCCGGGGTATGTCAATGATTAGCAATGACATTGATTTTAATGCATTGCATCAAACCCATAATACAGCAGCAATGCCCCTAGTGGAAACCAGGAAAATAGCATGTATTTGCCCCATAGGGCAAACATGAGGAAATGGCTCAGTCTTGTGGAAAATAGTAAAAACTACAATTTTGATGCCATAGAATAGAATGCATGATTTTATGGTGTAATGGCCGTGGTATCAAATTGTGTATTTATTGTGTTTATATGGGGTTTATATTTTCATATGGGGTCTGAGTGACCTTTGTCGGATTGCTTCAGGGATGTCCTCATTGATAAAGATGCCTGAGCCCTTCAAGTTTTAGCCTTATTTAGAACAGCAAGTTTGTCCTTCAGCAGCAGAAATCTGTCCACAATAGGTCGGGGATTTTCTGAAGATGACATTTGCTTCCCAGCCCTGTGAGCCCCTACCAGCTCTATTTACAGATGGTCCAGATGCAGTTTTTCACTGAAGAGTTTTTTCACTTTTTCTTCAGATTCAATCACCTTTTCTTTTCCAGACTCTTTAATGCCATCCACCACAATATTTTGAAGTCTACACTGGCCCTCCAGATATTCTGTCTTGTCAGAGATTGAGATCAAACTTTTGCAAATAGTGTCCAAATCTGTCCTTAAGGAAGTTTTTATTGGACCTTATTAGTTGTAAGCCACAGAAGACATAACCCTTTATATTTGTGGATGTGACTTTACACAATACAAATACAAAAATACATGTTTGTGGATAGTGAAATATTTGGAAATCATGTTACACATTTGTGGAATGTCTTCTGTGGATTACAACTAATAAAGTCCAATAAAAACGTCCATATTAACACAGCCATAATGATCGTCAAATTAAAAATGAAAAACTCAAAAATATCCTTAGTGATGCATAAGGGTTAATTTTACATTGGGGTATTGTTATTTCAGGCCTCCTTTCCTCTCCTGCTGGATGAATCCTGTGTCCTCTCTGCTGGTTGGTGTGAGACTGTATAATCATAGCGGGAGCGCGCCTGTGTGCGCGTACACAGCAAAGCGTCCTTTTGGTTTCCATGGAGACGTCGGACGGCAACAGACCACGGAGAGAGAGAGAGAGAGGTGTCCGACTCCGAGTCCTGTTTTCAACACCACACTTTCACCTTTAACTCTTCAACGACGCGTTTACGGACACTCAAGGAGCTCTGAACTCTGCCAAACTTATCGTTTTGGTTAATTTGGTGAGTAACTAGTTAATATGAGGCATTTAGCAGCGCCAGGTGAGCTCACCTGAGAGGAAAAGGCGGTTTTCTTTGACTAAATGAAACTTTATATTGTTCCGCCATTTGCCTCCTGAACTGTTGCAGAGCCATGTGGCATCACATTGCCTGCACACTCTCACTGCCTTATGACTTGGATTTTTACATGCAATCTATTACTATTAGTTTGTTAGAAGCATTTAATGGTTGTATAGCATGAAAAGGCGTTTCTACTAGACCTGCACCTGTCCACTGAGCAGGTTGTGTGTTTATTAAGGAGGCTGCAGAGAGTGAGAGTGTCCTCATAGTGGACTGTAAACAATTTAAGCTAATTTACAGCAGGATGTCAACAGTATTAACCTGTTATTGCTAAAAGCAGTGCTTTACTGCTGATCAACTGTCTAAAGTATCATCAGTAACAGTTTCATGCAGTACTTTTTTAATTCTGAGACCTGATCATTTACATGATTGTAAAATCAGTGAATTAGCTCTGTGATGTTCTTCACTCACATGTTGTTATGGTTTGCATTCTGTGCTTGTAGCCAGCTATAGACATACATTTTGGGAAAAGTGTCAACAAGTCTATTATAGCCTTTTTCCTAACAAGTGCCTTTAATTGTATTTAGTGTGACTATTCCTATGTCTGTAACCTGCTAAGTCTATTCATCTAGGCAAAAAATAATGTTTATTAAAATGTATGTACAAATTACAACCTAGATAGTGCATTAAAACAAATCAGTAAGATAATGTAAAAGAATGGTGAAAAACAGCTATATAATGTATCTTTAAGCAGTAAATTAACTGTAAAATACTGTGAAATTAGTTTAAAAAAAAAAACAGTTCAAACTGTATTTTTCAGTAACAGTACAAAGCTGTAAATTTCAGTGACAGTATAATAATGTTAATTTTACAGTAACATAAAGGCAACCCTGCTGCCAGTTCTTTATTGTTATTTTACTGGGAAATTCTTAACAGTGTGGACTTTGTACGTGCTCATCAGAGGGGAAAGGATGGCTAACATTTAACTGAAATATTTCTCTTTTCTCCAGCATTTTTCCATCAGCTCTTTTAGTCTAAAACTTGGAGTGGGAATGAACCTGAGAGTAGATAGCATGCATGTTTTTTTTTTTTTATTATTATTGTTTTTGTTTTGAAAGGCAGTTTTTAAAGTTTGGTTTAATGTGCCTTAAAATGTGTCATACAGAAATATAAATTAATTATTGATATAATAAACAGTAAGTGATACATATCAATGCACTAAGACATACAGTATGAACATGTGCAACAGTTACAGTAGGAAACTCTTAATCCTGATTTTCATGAATCTTTCCTTGCAGCAGTAACTTTGAGTGATTTCTGTCATGTCACCCAGCAGTGGTCCAGCTGAATGACACTGGAAGTTTCCTCTTGGGAGAGAGATGGCAAATAGCCCCAACACACTGCTCCCCTCATCACCATGTCCTGCCATTTTTGGAGGGTCCCTGCCTTTCTCCTCCTCGCCGCAGCAGACTTGCTCAAATGGCCGTGTTTCACTCCCACTTTCGCCTATTTCCTTCCCCCCATCCCCTGACTCACTTTCTCCAGCAACAGCAGAGTCTGTTCACTCTTCCTCACCTCTTTCACACTGTACGGCGTCTCAATGCCTCGAAGGACAAAACATAGAGTGCCTCAGCTCGGCGAACACATCTGACCAGGATGACCTGACCTGCCTCAACTGGCTGCATCAGAGAGGCAACCTGCTACCAATGCAGCCCCTTCACAAAATGACACCACTGCCTCAGCTAGAGACCTCTGCACCCACCCAACCTCTCCCTCCCGCCTCGTCCAAGCCACCCTACTCCTTCAGTAGTCTCATTTTCATGGCAATAGAAGACTCACCTGACAGGAGGCTTCCAGTGAAGGACATCTACGATTGGATTGTGAACAATTTCCCCTACTACAGGACGGCCACTGGAGGCTGGAGGAACTCTGTTAGACACAACCTGTCCCTGAGCAAGAGCTTCCGTCGCATTCAGAGGGACAAGAGCCAGGTGGGCACATGACTTATGTTGTTTACCACATTCAGAGTAGTGAGTAAAGACAGTGTGCTTTAATTATAGGACGGATGTTCAAGCATCTATATCACTGAAATGTCCTTGAGCAACACACTGAATCCAGATGTGCTGCTCTGTAGTTGAGTCAGCAACTAAACTGGGAAATTGTTATAATGACCTCCACATGTGTTGAGGTTGTCGTATGGTCTACTGTCAACATCTTTGCATGGGCTGTTGCAGTTTGAATGTTTCTGATGAGTGTTCGTATGTTTGTATCAGACAGTCGGGAAGGGATCGCTGTGGTGTGTGTGTCCAGAGTATCGTCCGGCACTCCTCGAGGTGCTGAGGAAGACCCACAGTTATCACAGCACCAACATCCATCTGTTAAACAAGCCTGCACTGTGAGTATAATCACACCGTTTAAGTATGTGCAACAAATTCTTTTCATTGTGGGCTAATTAATCTTTTTTTATGTATCTTTAACTCTGTAAATTGTTAGGTATACTGCATTTATGTATTTATTAATGTGATTCTGATAATAGACAAAAAGTCAACACTAAATATTAGTGGTGATACGATTAGTTGATTAATTTACAGAAATTATGTGACAATTCAAGAAAAAATGCCAAACATTTGCTATCACCAGCTTTCCACAGTTAATATATATGTATGTGTGTGTGTGTGTGTGTGTGTGTGTGTGTGTGTGTGTGTGTGTG
>CAKALG010025608.1:0-10157 GCA_916700815.1 Helicolenus hilgendorfi
GAAAAGAAAAAATAAGGCAAGACAAGACAAGACAAGAATCTTTGCTGATAAATTGCATTTTTGACAGCCTAAAAACTGTACACAAAAGACTAATCATAATCTCATTTAAAGCAATATTTACATATTATTTTGGCCACTTGGGGAAGAGCAGACAGACACACTGCCCTGACATACTATCACCTTATAAAGTTTAACGTGTTAGCAAGCAGTTGCACATCCATCTGACAACATTAGCATTCATTTGGAGTCGGGTTTTTGTCCACCTGATAACATAAATCCAATATTCATATTCTTTTAGCTCTGTGTTTGGGCTCCACCACCAGTGTTAAAGGGTAACTTTGGCATTTTTCAAACTGGATCTTTAGAAATTGTTGTCCCTAAGTCACCTAGAGCATCCAGTAACTTCATTTAGGGAAAATTCCATATAAGCTAAATAACTATGATCTATGGTCAATTATGATCAACATCATCACGCCAATAAAAAGTGCTACATCACATTTTACTGAGACTTCAACGCGTTCTCACTCCCAACTTGTCAGATACCGCCGCTTGGTCAGGGCCCCTCGTCATCGGAGATTGACGCACGATGTACCCCTCTTGTGTTACTTTTGGACGGACCGGGGACGGTGTGTCAATATACACTCGTTACATGCATAGTGTCCTTTCAAAATAAATGTCCATTTTCACAGGAAGTTAGGTTTCGGCAACACAACCACTTAGGCAGGGAGAGGAAACGGCCGTGGTTGACGTTAACTTCACGTGACTAAAGACTCACGTGACAAAATAAGTCAATGTTACTTTAAGTTTCACGCAGGACACGAGCGGCGGTCTCCTGGTTGAGAGTCCTGTGTTTGTTTGACCCATCCACCACCCCTCCCGCCCTGAACGGACTCTCATGCTATTAAAACTACATCACTTGCTCTGACCATCGAATAACGCCACGGGTGGGTTAAGTTGAAAGCCAGGTTCATCACATACTGTGGCTTATGGATGCCTACGTGCGTTGGTTTCCAATGCCGAGAGGCGTTGCCCAGTCGGCGGTATTTGACGAGTCGGGAGTGAGAATGTGTTGTACTAATACAGCCAGATTATTATATTATAGATAATTGTGTGAAAATGTGCCGTTTATTTGAATCAGTCACTGCAAATGCTCCAGCCAGAAGTACGACACTGCCGGGTTTAATGCTTGTGAAAATACATGAATGGTGTGAAATGTGTCACTTCCAGCATGCTGGCTCTGTTTGAACAGACTTGATTTACTGGCATTTTTAACCAGAACAGGTGCGAACCGATTCTCAACAGCAACAGATTATTATTCAGAGCGCCAGCAAACACAATAAATGAGCAGGTTTGTGGTTTTTGATATGATAATCCGCCACACAGTTGGACAGATGAGTGGTTTAAACCTGGAGAGTAAATACCAGCTTTAGGTTATATGGAGACTTTCGGTCCAGACGGCTCCCTCGATGAGAACATACAGCATTAACACAGCGGGGAGGAGAGAGCCACAGTGCGACTGACAGATTAAAGAAAAGCAGAAATACATACGAGAGCTCGGCGAAGTCCGTCATCTGGATTTTAGCCCTGCGTGCCAGGATCTCTATCAGGTGGAGGCCTTCGTCCGTCTGGAGCCCACTGATGACGATGAAGAGGAGGCAGGAGGAGGACAGAGGGAAGAGGTGGGGTGAGGAGGTTGGGGAAAGGAAGGGAAGAAGGTAGAGACAGAGATAGAAATTAAATGAAACTCATCCCAAAGTAGTAAAACTTACTTTTTTATTTAATTTAGTACAATATAAGTGCTACCAAAAGCATCTGGTAGATGGAGTGGATAGAGTATTTTTCTGAGAACATGGTGTTTTTATCTGTCAATATATGTAAATAGAGGGTCGTTGATGTAATGAAAAGTTCTTGCGGCTTGCTGAAATGATTAGACAACGTTGTTTTTCTTCCATTTGTGCAGCTACAAATTCAGAATCTGTTCTTGCGTTATGTGGCGACGTCAGGTAAACACTAATGAGGCCAAATGAAATCCTTTGAAATCCAAATGTGTGAGAACACAGGTTCTCACACAAGGTTTTAGAGTTTGTCACTTCCAAATTTAGCAAAATCAAAACCTTAACTTTGTGCCAAAAAACATATTCAAACTATTTCTCTCTAGAATCCAGTCCTGCCTTCATTTCTCATCACGGGTGGGGGATCTTGAGGAAACACAACTGAGAAAACAGAGGAAGTAATTGAACAACATATTGAGAGTTTGAGATAGGCACTGGATTACCACCAATAAGATCCATCTGAGCAGATACTGAATATCTCTAAACTGAACTGAACTGAGACAGAAGACAAGAAAAAAAGTCCAAAAAGAGAGAAACAGACCAGGTGAGGTCAGAGAGGTGCCTTTTGGTGGGCGAGGTGAATGCTAAAGAGGTGAGGGAAGCCGTGGAGGGAGAGCTTATCATCATCACTCCCTGCTCCCTCATTTTAAGCTTTAAAGTGTGTGCTGACAGGGAGTGAAAAGGTCAGAGCCAAAACACAAAGAATTATCATCGGACGCTCAGAGCAACAGAGCAAGAAGCTCAACAAAGGAGTGGGAGGGAAGGATTCCTATTTACACTCACTTTATTTATTTGTAATCACTGTCAAATTCATACAAATTGATATCATTTTATTGTATATTATATTTTTTCAACTTCTGCACTGTTTTATATCTTAGATTCTCATTTTGTTTTTTACTAACTTTTTGGATTCTTATTTAATGAGCATTGTAGGAGGGAGTCTGAGATCCAAGATTAGCATTGCCATTGACTGCTTTTCTCTAATTGTTGTGCATGACAATAAATAACTTGAAACAAAACTATAATGTGAGGTGGTTGCACGAATAAAATCCCTTCTTTAAGTTCAGGACTTTTTACTTTGGATACTTCAGTACATTTTACGGGTTGATGCCCACATAGTAGCTACATTTAGAAAGACAAACTTGATCAAATTTCACCAAAAAATAGCAGAGTGATGGAGGAATAACACATTAAGTAGTCAATTAAAAACAGCCTCAATGCAAGCAAAGGGCCAGGATGGGGAGTGTGTGTGTGTGTGTGTGTGTGTGTGTGTGTGTGTGTGTGTGTGTGTGTGTGTGTGTGTGTGTGTGTGTGTGTGTGTGTGCGTGCGTGTGTGTCGGGAGACCACGTTTAAAGCTCGATATCCGAACTCCAAGCTAATTGCTTCCTATCTGCTGTGGACTCGCCTGACCTCCCCTCAGCTCCCTCTGCTGAATTCAAATGCAGCAAAAGGAGACGTCTCCAGACACCTGCAGAGTGCAGGCTATCTTCCCCGACACCAGGCGTCATCTTCGGATGATTCTGGTGACGCTAAAGGATGGAAGGTACAGAGGAGGGAGATTTTCTGCAACTTGTGAGAATCACTCACTTTGAAATGTATTTAATTATGGGAGTTAGCAGTTGTTTACTTCCTCATTTCCCCCTGACATTCAATTAAGTTGAGTTCTAACCTTTATCCTTGTCACGTCCTCATATCCTTAAGAAAACAGTCCTAGTTGATTTGGCGACACCTTTGTGCTTTGTTTACACTGAA
The DNA here is from genome assembly GCA_916700815.1 of Helicolenus hilgendorfi. Lineage (NCBI taxonomy): Eukaryota > Metazoa > Chordata > Actinopteri > Perciformes > Sebastidae > Helicolenus > Helicolenus hilgendorfi. The sequence continues at coordinate 3,586 of CAKALG010025608.1, forward strand.
CACGGAAATAACACCTGTATTGATCGCATCATAGTTTTGTTGAACAACAAAGAAGTTTCCCAAGAAGTCAAGTCGACTTTTAACACTAACAAGGGACCCCTAAATACACCCCCACCTACCCTCCCAAAAAAATACTGTCTCTGAATGTCATGAAATGTTGCGTTTTCCATTAAACTGTCAGGCGAATTTTAAGCAAACTAGGTGCATTTCCATCAACTGGTTTCAAGTGAATAAACTAGTAGAAGTTGGCGGTAGAGGCTACACTATACATAGACTGTATGACTGTATCATACAGTCATACAGTCAAACCCATTGGTTTGTGAGCTACAGTTTTGAAACCTCGAGTTCAGCATTTTGGCCGTCGTCATCTTGGTTTTTTTTGCAACCAGAGGTGACATGAGAGGGTGGAGCTAAGTACAACCGAACGCTGAATATGTGAGGCATAAGACATTTTTAGGCGACCAAAATGTTACAATTAACTTTCATGAACTGAAAACACACTGTGGAAGGGTTAAAGATGGAAGACGAAAACAAGGACGACTCCCAGACCAGATAACGCCCTAAAGTATCCCCTGCTTTATGGTCTATCTGACTCTAAATGGGTCCATCATTTACTAAATCATGCTGTATTGAAGAAGACTTGAAACTAGAGATTGAAACCATAAACTCATGTTTACAATGTTTACTGAGGTAATAAATCAAGTGAGAAGTATAGGCTCATTTTCTCATAGACTTCTATACAATCAGACTTCTTTTTGCAACCAGAGGAGTCGCCCCCTGCTGGTTGTTAGAAAGAATGCAAGTTTAAGGCACTTCAGCGTTGGCTTCACTTTTCAGAACCCGGGGTTGCCGCCATAATCCGCCAGTAAGACAGAGTAGAAAAAGAAGAGGTTTGCGAACCAGAAACTAAACAAGAGAGAACTGGCATGGCACTCGGAGAGCGCAGATCTCCGCCAAGGTGTCCGAGTACGATTACCCTCCCTCTCCGTTCAGCTTGCGGCATCATCCACGTGTATTTGTGTTTATTTTAATCTCTCTGTCCCTCTCTCTCTCAATATAAATATATATCCAAGAAGACGCCGACAGCAGAAACGTCTGATCAGTCATGTGAGTTAAATGTTCGCTATAGGTAAGAACTTATTCGGCAAAGGCGTTCCCATAATCCATTTAGCGCATCAACTCTTTTTCAACCAAGACAAAAACCACCTCAAGCGAGCATGGAAACGTTTTTGCGCAATTTAGTAAGTTTTATCAAGTTTTTCCGTTTCCACACAGCTTTTCTAATGTGATGCTTCGGAGAAATGCAAAAGATAAAGACAAATAAGATATTATGGCCGACTCTGGGTGAACCAATGTTAAGAAAACTGGATTGTGTCTGTAGAAGTTACTAACAGTCGGGGATTTTTCTGCTTCCTCAGCCTGGAGAGCAGACAGCAGCTTCAACAGCCCACAGTATGAGTCAGTCCTCCACAGAGCAGAGCAGCTGCTGCTTCAGATCTGACACCACTGATCACTCTGCTGATAGCTGCACCGGGGACCTCGCAGCTCATATTCCATTAGCTCTGCAGCTACAGTATATTGGGATGGGATCCTTCTCAGAGACAACAGCAGGATTTTCTTTTTTTTATATATATATATAAGGAGTAGCTTTGATTTATTTTATTCAAAATGTCTTAATATTCTGCAAATTTTTAGTATAATGGCAAATTCTAAAATCAAATTAGCCGGTACTGTCCAATGTCTAAGCAGCAAAAACACCTCTATTGGTACCAAGAATGTGACAACGTATTCTCATACAGCGGTTCGTCTGATATCTTAGGAAATAATTATTTCTCCTTTTGCGTTCGTTTTCCTACGTATCTCCAGCAACACCTGTCGATTTCTGCTCGTTACGTGCACGCAGTCTTTTCAAAATTCCACAGGAAACAACTTCCTTAGGTTTAGGCAAGAGAACGTCTTAGTTAGGTTTAGGAAAAGATCAACCTGTTTATGTTTAGGCAACAACAATACTTAGTGCTACAAAACTACCAAATTAGGCTTATGGTCGTGGCTTAAAATAACTCCAGAAGAGGCGTTACTGACGTTACAAATAAATCAACGCTGACTTCTGGTTTCACGCGGGACATGAGCACCGGCCTTCTAGGCGAAAGTCAGTTTTTTTTTGTTGAGAAAACCAACATGATCTCATCCCTATTCGTCACGTACCGCCGCCTCTTGGCATCACAAAACCACTATAGTTAGGTTTAGGAAAGAACTACATGGTTAGGCTTAAAACTACTGCGTTTGTAAAGTGAAACTGAACGTTGTGAACACAGGACATGAACGAACAGCTGATTGTTACTTGAAAGTGAATCTTAACACAAAGGACACACGTTTGTTGGACCCATCCACCTCCCCTCCCTCTGCCCCCCGGTGTATGTCTTTTCGCTATTTAAACCACGTCACCCCACTCACTCCCGGAGCACTTTCTCTGAGCGTTTAATGTTACTGCGGATGGGTTTACATTGTAGTTAATGGTAAGCCTGGAGCCACTAATAAGATTCAACTCATTTGAAATCACCACCATAAAAGTAAGGACCTAATTACTACATTGAGTGTAAAAATAAATAAATTAAATAATTAATAAAAAGACACTAAATGTTCAGAGGAAAGCAACACATCCAGAGGGATTATGGATACATGTTTTTAAAAATTACATAATTATAGATCATTAAACAATCAAGTTAATTCGGGAGTGAAATCCATTAAAAACTGAATCGCGTTTGGCAGTTGGGGAACAAGGGAAAAGCATTTATAGGTTGGAGGGTTAAAGAAAAAAAGAAACTTTGTGTGTCTACATGGTCATATGCACAGTATGTGTGGGTTTGGGAGCAGGTGTTTTCCTCCAGCTGTGATGAATCATCCTGTCTTCCTCCTCCTCCCCCTCTTCCTCCTCCTCCTCTTTACCCCCCGGCCACAGGAGTAGCCACCAGGAGGTTCCTGCTATCAGCCTTCACCTCTGCCACGATGCCAAAATGTCAGAATTTTGCATCTAATCTGTCTTGTTACAACTGTAGACCTGCATTGTCACTTTTTATAAAAAAATATTTCTATCACTGTAGCGCTGTTTTTCAAAATACACTTCTCTATGGACAATTTGAAGACAACTCAATATCCTGCATCCTCCACGTCTCACTTAAAGCTATGATTTAGCTAATTTAACATTTAAAGGGACAGTTCAGATTGTTGTATGAGGTACTTCTCCATAGTCAGCGTATTACCTATAGTAGATGACGGTTGGCATGCCCCCAGTTTGGAGAGACAGACAGGAGTTCGTTAGGCACTAAAAATAGTACCGCCGCGTGAAACACACTAATCTTGACGGTTAATGGTTAATAATTGGTTAAAGCTGAAGTCGGCGAGATTGGAGCAAAAATGATTTAAAAAAGTTATTTTTAAAAAACGGTCTCTATATCATGACAGTAGTACATGAAATAGCTAACCTGAAAAAAATCATGTGTCTCTGTCCTCCGGTGTCCTCCAGTGCTCCTAACGGCATCTGCAAGATTTCACAGACCGTAAACAGACAGTAAGAGCTGATCTGAAGTCTGCCGTCCAGCTGCTGTCTATGAGAGCCGGCTGTCAATCACTCTGAACTCTGACCAAACGGTCAAACTAGGCAGCGCTGATCAAATATGAATCAATATTATGTAACGTTAATGCCTATTTCTCTCCTCACATGTTTTCAGAATCATCTTGTAGTGTACTGTTTAACTGTAAAACGAGAAAGTTTGTGACGGTGCCGCCATTCTGAAATCTGGTGAAGGAAAGCCAAGTTCCAGTCACACGACCTAAGCACAGCCAATAGGAACGCTCTCTTAATGAAATGACCTGTGATTGGCCAAAGTCTTCCGTCACGGGCTAGATTTTCTAAAGCCTGAAACAAGAGCCATGAGGAGGAGCAGAAGTCTGAATTGAATTACAATATGCTGAAAGGTTATTATGGAATCTTTGTCCAATGATGCCAAAAATATTTAACGAGGGTCGGTTATCGGTTAAAATCTTTTTTTTAAAATCCCTTATTCAGTGTCTCGCCCACACATAGAAGACTAGGAGAATCTTAATGAGCCCTGAAAACTGCAGACGGAACCTCCAACTACATGTTTTATTTGAAGCTGTTTTTGTTCATTGAATTGCACCTTTTCAGCCAATACTTTAATCATGACCCCTGACGCTTTCTGTGAAGCACTGCAGCGTTTGATGTAAAATAAGTTAGACATTAGAAAAATGGGCCTCATCTTTCACAAATATATTAATGGCCATGCATGGTGAGAAAGGCTCGTACGGGAGGAGGAACATCTTGAAATGATTTATTTGCACCAAACTGGCCGTGTGTTCCATCCTCCTGCCGTCACGTGAGGCTACTACTGCTCAAACAGAAACGATCACTGCGCTGTAGAGTGATGGAGACAGCTCCAAGCTTCCAACATGTCCTCATCCCTACTTGTCACATACTGACACTGTCAGACCCCTCAGCGTCGCTCTTTTTAAATACGTGCTTAATGTTGTGAAGTAAACAAAAACACTCGGTTCAGGCAATAAAACCATTATAGTTAGGTTTAGGAAAAACAACACTGGGCTGAAATCTACTACATTTATACAGTATAAATGACACAGAACGTTGTGAACGGAGGACATGAACAAACAGCTGATTGTAACTTTATGCAAACAACATGAACAGCGGTCTCCTGGATGAAAGCCCTGGGTTTGTTGGACCCATCCACTTCCCCTCCTACCTGCCAGGTGTGTCTCTCGCTCTTTAAACTATGTCACCACAGCACTTTATAAATAAATGAAGATGCTCATCTATACCATAATGATCTGTAGGATAGTCTTCAGCAATATAACGTCTTGTTAAGTCTGAAGGAAAACAAACAGCGCTCCGTGTTGATGAACGGCTTTCAATCATTCAACGTACTGAAGCCCTGAGTGTGACCTCGACAACAACATCACAGAGACGCCCTTCCTATAGAATGTAACACGCACGGCTTCTCTGAATAACAAGTGGAAGGAGAGAAAGAAAGGCAAATGCAGAAGACGAACCACAGCAAACATTTCTAAAGGTTTTCAATCTCAAACGGAGGAGCAGAGGAATCAGTTTGAAAATGACTCTGGCCTTGTTGTGAATAAGAACGAATAGAGGCAAAAGATGGCCTGCCAGCGTCCTCTTGTTGCATCCTGGGTAATAATATATTATAAGGCAGGTTCACCTGTTTTGTGATGTATGAGAAACTAGATTTTTCCTTGATAGCAACAGAAGAGAAACAGATTTGTAATTTACGGAGAAAACACATTTCCTACCTCCGTTACTGTGAGAACAAAGTTAGTGTGGATCGCTCGAAACAAAGACAAAAGAAGATGCATCATGTAGAATGTCTCGCCTAGAGACAGACAATACAGCAGTAGCACATTTAAAGCTAGTGTAGGTAATGCTTTTTAGAATTGTTTTATATTTTGTTAAATTCTTATTATATCTTAACAGCAATCTATAACTCACATGCTCTGACAAAAACAAAGAAAACATCCGGTATGGAGAGGCAAAGTCCTTCCAGTGGACCTCTATGGGGCCTTATTTCGGGAATAAATATGAACGGTTGTCACCGGCGAGAGACAAATATTTTTTGATCTCCTTTTGAATTGTGCCATGTATCACACACATGATGTTTGTCAATTTAAAAAGATAATTTTGCAAGTCAAGAAAGTCTCTGTTTGTTGTAAAACTGTTGAAGTATATCAGACTGTGAAAATACGTACTTAGAAACACGACACACCCAAAAGTGGCGTAGTGACGTCTCTCTCTCTGATGCTACGATGCCTGTGTGTTTCGTACTTCGTAATGTACTCACACCAGCAACGGGTCAGGGGTCTCATTTATAAAACAATGCGTAGGATCCATACTAAAAATGTACATGTGCAGAAAAAGACAAAAATAACATGCGCAAAAAAAACAAAAACAGACTTACAAGTCTGTGCGTACGCACACCTATAGGCAATGTTCCCTTTATAAATGGTTGAAGCACCTCATGAATGTTTCTGCATAGTAATGAGCCTGCTGATCAGTGGATCTTTTTCTACTATTACCGAGAGGAAGACCAAGACAAGTTTTTTCTGACACAGACATCGAGGAGCTTGTGGGTGCGGGGGTCCCTGATTCTACCATTCACGTAGTCCTCACAGTGCTGGTATGTTTACAGTAATTTAGAAACAGTGTTGATATTATAACGTTTGTCTGCAAGACAGGATATGGACTCCCACTCATACATACCTATACATAATCACCATTCTTTAATATCACCATAATTTAAGGAATCCCTGTAAATGTATTTTTTTTTTTAAATATCGGCCCGGTGTCAGACTCAAAGATCGATCGGGCTCTAATCAATATGTCAACCAATACTGCGTCTGTGCCACCTGCATGTCTGCATGTCAGTAGCCTCTTACTCACTTTGTGTCGGTGATGACGTAGCCGAAGACGTCATCGTCTGCCTTCTTCCTGCCGGTCTTGACATCCAGCTGGAGTTCTGGAACGTGCA
>CAKALG010025613.1:0-13495 GCA_916700815.1 Helicolenus hilgendorfi
TATAAATAGCTAGAGTGTAACAGTTCACAACCATACCATATTTATTTTGTGTAAATCAGCAAAGAGTAATACATAAAAATAACACTAACACTGCGTCAGACCAACTCCTTGTCATGTGTTCTATCCATGGGTACCGGGTAAATTTAACGCAGTATTGCTAAACTGACCCTATGTGGGTCAAAATAGCAAATTAGGTCAATGTTAACCCAGTGACTTTTGGTGTATAGCAGTTTGGTTCTTGAATAATTATTGCAACATTGACATACAAACTAAAAGCAGGTTTCCAAGAAATGATGTCAGTCATATGACGGACGGACAGTTGTTTGCTTTGTCGGCACTCTGCAGAGACAACACACACCCTTTACCCGTCAATTATTGACCAATGGTTTACTCGAAAATGATAAGAGACATCGAGTCAGAGTGAGCAGCAGCTGGATGTAACTACTTAGTCATGGATGCCTGCGTCAATCATCCATGAAGCGACAGGTGGGGACGCACCGGTCTCCATGGAAACAGGACGTAGTCGCTGACTCATTGACCAAAATGGATAAACCTTCAACTTCCCTTCAAAATAGGAAATGTCGCCCATTACCACAAACATCCCGCCTATTCTCTTAACATCCCCAGGATCTCGTTCCTCCGAGGCACAAATCTCCAAAGTAAGTCATTACATAAGGGTGTCGGATTACATGCAAACATGCAGCCAGGCCACACAATGGCTGCATTTTCTGTTTGCCACTGTGCTGAACAGGCCATTGCCATACTAGGAAATAATGAATGAACAGCAGTTATGACTGAAATCTGCAACATTTGACTGAAAGCATTCCTTATTTTTTTTTAATTCAGAATGCAACTGTGCTGGTTCAATCAACGTTTTTCAGGACAATAACTGCAGGGTTCCAACTTTTCAGTGGCTCCCTATTTTATAAGACCAACTACCCCTTAGAAAAGTGTCAAGTGTGCTATTAGTTTAAAGTTAAAATAAGGGAGTATGCTTTCCGTTTACTTTTTATGTGCTTATCAGAGATACACTTCTACTACACAAAATTATACTTAATTATACTATATACAACACGTATACAGAGAAGTCTAAGTATATTTGGCTTATATTGAAAATGTTACAGAAAAGAAAGGTAAATTTGGCTAAGTACTATACGTTCACTTAAAGAAAACTTACAAGTATACTTGCAGTGAAGTGGGTATACTTTAAAGTGTACTTCCATAAACTAAAAAGTGGGCTACAAGTAAACTAAAAGTATACCTATAAGTTCACTTGTAGTATAGTTCATATTATAATTGCAGTACAAAATACAACTTGGATGTAAACTAGTTGTTTACTAAAAGTTTACTACATTTACAATTAAGTATACTTAAGTATACTTGAATACTTCTTGGGACTAAATTTAAATTTAGTCCCAAAAAGTATTGAAGTAGTGCACTTACAAGTATACTACTAGTACATTGATATTGGTATACTTATTACATAAAGTATACTTGGGATCATACTTGAACTATACTTAAGTTTTCTTCATTAAATAAACTTGATGTATACTTCTTTTTTGTATTTGGCATATACTGAAAAGTTTACAGAAAAGTATAAGTATATTTGGCTAAGTACTATACGTTAACTTAAAGAAAACTTACAAGTATACTTGCAGTCAAAACTATTAAATTAGTAGTTTATGGAGAGTATACTTTAAAGTGTACTTTCATAAACTAAAAAGTGGGCTACAAGTATATAACTAGTAAACTAACAGTATACCTATAAGTTCACTTGTAGTAAAGTTCACATTATAATTGCAGTGCAAAATACAACTTGGATGTAAACTAGTTGTGTACTCAAAGTTTACTACACTTACATTTAAAGTATACTTAAAAGTATACTTTTATCAACTAAAAAGAGGGCCAATTTAGTCCCAAGAAGTATTCAAGTAGTACACTTACAAGTATACTATTAGTACATTGATATTGGTATACTTATTACATAAAGTATACTTGGGATTATACTTGAACTATACTAAAGTTTACTTCATTAAATGAACTTGAAGTATACTTCTTTTTTGTAAGGCACAGCAGAGGGGGGCAGTATAGAGCAGGTGTTAAGGGTAAAGGCAGGTAAAGGCCGGTAAAGGCAGCAAGGTGAGGCACTATCACTACTATCCAGACCTTTGCACTCCTCCCCTCAGTGTACGTTTGACCAGTTGCTGTCCTTTGTTGTGTAATATGCCTTACTGATATAGGTTAGTTTTGGGTGATTGCATCTGTGTGTGTGTGTGTGTGTGTGTGTGAGAGGGAGAGAGAGAGACATCCAGTGGAGGACGGAAAGTAGGTTTGTGGGAATTTGAAAGCATGGGCGTGGGTGTATATGTGGGTGTATGTGTTCTCGGAATCAGTTCTCTTATCGGCAGCAGGGGAGCCAGAAACATTAAAGGTGTTGTGACTGCTTTCCAAAACAATGCCTTATAGAGAAAATAAACCATGCATTCCCACATGCTGGTAAAAAAAAAAGTGTCCAACTGTTATCTCCACACAGCACACTGACTGGGTAGGAAATAACAGGTCTGCATACTGCACCCCTCCCTGCTCCGCTGTTACCTTCCCCTCACTCTGCTATTTCATTTTACCTCTTTACATCTCTTTGTCTCACTCTCCTTCTCCCCCCTTTGACTTCCTTTGTCTTTCCTTTGTCCAGAGAAGTAGTGCAGGTGTTGAGGTAGTAACAGCTCTGCCTTTGTGCGTACCTATCAGCCTGACCTGTCCTCCCCCCTCTGAGGCTACAACCCCCGTGGTTAAACCTGTCTACCTGGTTTACCTTTTCTTCCGAACATGCTTGTGCAGTGGATTGAAACGGCTCTTGACTGCTGCTGGCACGTGGCTGTGACCATTTCATTTTCGTAGTAGTTTTGGTGACACGAGGTGGAAGCACAATCCTGGAACAGGATGAATATACCGTCAGACAAAGACGGCAACAATAGGTGGAGTCGACGGAGGTGGAGTTAGTATTAACAGATGACATTGGCTCCTCTCGTCGTCTTTAAAAGCTGCAGAAAGTTAAACGGACCGTGAAGCGAGATGAGGCCGACTTCTCTGCGGGGAAAACTGGAGGAAGTCACAACACAAAAACACGCTATATGATAAATATGAAAGTATTACATAACAAATATCTGTTTAAGGACTAAATTGTCAAAACTGAGTTAAATTTTCAGTTTAGAGGACACAAAATGTTACATATATAATCATTTCCAATATATGTAAATATACATATACAGTATTATCCACTAAAAGAATCACAACATCTTTGTATAATATTTCTTATTATCTATGTCAACGGGTTGTCAATCAAAGAAAATATTTAATCTTGATTAATAACATGATTGTCCATGATTAATTGCGATTAATCGCAAATTATTTGAACATTTTTATCTGTTCAAATTTTACCTTAAAGTGGCAGTAGGCAGTATATTTTTGGCATCATTGGGCAATAATTCCATAATATCTTTTCAGCATATTGTAATTCAAGTGTTCTGAGAAAAAAATAGACTTCTGCACCTCATCATGGTTCTGTTTTCAGGCTTTAACAAATCTAGCCCGTGACGGGAGACTTTAACCAATCACAGGTGATTTCATTGAGAGAACGTTCCTATTGGCTGTGCTCCGGTCATGTGACCAGAACTTGACGTTCCTTGGCGACGTCACAAACTTTCTCATTTTACAGCTAAACAGTGCTCTACGAGATGATTCTGAAAACATTTGAGGCGAGAAATAGGCATTAACGTAACGTAACATAATATTGATAAATAAACTTGAATGATACTACTTTTTCGGTATAAGGGCTGACAATGTAAACAATTAATATTTCCAAACAACAACAAAAGCAACAGAATCTGCAGAACACTGATGGAAGGTAAAACACTGTTACACCTCTCAGTTTCTATAATCAGTGTGTGAACTTAGTCTTAACAAACCCTCACATTTTTTAAGATAAGGTTGAAATGTAAAGTTATGAAAGGCACTTCTATGTGTTCATGGCTGGGTGTGACAGCGTGACCACACGGACCAGGTGTAGACCCGTATCAATAATTGACGCCGTCAGCCGAGGGACCACAAAAGGTGTTGAAGTATCAGCAGCAGTCATGTGATAGTTTACACAGCACTCTCACACGGAAGGGTGCATGCGCACAGGCATGCAAAGACTCATTCAAACGCCGGACAAACACAGTGTTCATCCATTTCATTAACCATCAATTCAATTCAATTTCACATGCTTTATTGGCATGAATGTGGACAATATTGCCAAAGCGTCAAGTAATAATGAGATTATAAAGAAAAAGAGCAAGGTACAATTCATAAAATCAAGAAAACATCAGAAATATCATTAAAGGGACTGTTTGTAAGAATCAGAAATTTCTTGTTAACAGTGACACCTGTGGCCGTTAAGTCAACAACAGTCAGCGTACTGTTGCTCGCGCTTGTGCTCGCTCTACATAGACATGAACAAGCATCGGTCAAAACAGTGAGGCGACACACGTCAGCTAAAATCACTCTGTATTTCAGCTGCTTGGCAGTAATGTTAGCTGACCAGACGAAGGTCTCTCTATGAATCACTGCTGATCCTAGTGCTGGCTTTTCCTGCTTCAGCCTCCGTGGTCAGAAGGAACAGGGGAGACTCCGGAGTTTTGGTAGGAGACGATAACGATACTCGCTCCGGAGCCCCGTCTATTCACTCAGCAGCAGGAAACGACACAGGAAACCTCTGTTGGTCTTACAAACAGTACCTTTAATAATTAACCCTTGCTCTGTGTGTGTGTGTGTGTGTGTGTGTTTAAGCTTTGTGTGTTAATTCAAATCAATACATAATTGTAATCAATCTTTAAAATGTAACTTTAAGAATAGATTTTATATAATTAAAGCCTTTAATGTACTTGACATTTTGTTGCTAATACTGCAGTCCTTGACATTAGTGCATGCAGCCAAGTTACGTCTGCTTTGCGGGTAATACATCATTTGTTCTCACTTAAAGTCCATCCATCCATCCATCCATCCATCCATCCATCCATCCATCCATCCATCCATTCATCCATCTCAGTGATGCAAGTCCCCTCTTAGCAATTTCTTTAAAATTAGTAAAAAGCACATTTGCAGTACTATTCTGGGGAAAGACCTTAATATTAAAAAAAATGTGCAAATACCATGAATGAAATGAAATTGATGCAAATTGTCATGAAGGCAAATCGACTGCTCATGGGGATTCCCTTGATCTTTAGAATTTGAATTTGATGTCCCTTACTTGATGAAACAGGATATGAAGGCAAAATGGCAAGTTACATAATTTTGTTACACAATGAAATCCAGTCTCTTGAGCTGACTCATGAATCATTTTGGCCTTGCATTGCTCCTCAAACCCTAACTGCATGTGGTGATGTTGACTCTAACAACCCCCCCAAACAAAATTCCACTCCCCTTCCATCACGTCACTCAACAAATTAACCCAGCATCAACACATATGAATCCTGTGGAGAGAGCAAATATGTACGCTCATCTAGCCTTCTGTTATTACTCTAAGCACCGCTCGGTGGCAACAAGTCTCGCCAACTATGAGAATCTTTCGGAATCTCAACAGGAAAATGATCCTGGATGCTAAACGTTGGCCCTGCAGTTCAGACCTTGCATGAACATGCGTCCTGATTGATCCGAAACACAAGTGGACAGCTTTAAGTACGTCTGTTCACAACTGGCATTAGAATACGTCTCCATGTGCGCCTTACGTCTCACTTCCTCGCTCTATATGCAAATAAACACGTAGTAAACACATGGCTAGTACAGCATCATATTACATGAATGTCAGTAGTAATATAATACATGTACGTGAATTTGGGAACATTTTATTAACATCAAAATAAAAGGTTATTGTACCGGCGGTCCCCGGGGACAACAGCGCTGTACAGAGCTTCAGAGAGCCGGGGATGAGAGCGAGCGGGCGAGTATCAGCTCCGTGCACATCTCCGACAGTATGATAAGAATGCGCTTCGCGTGCTTAGTCTGTAGATTATGTAGCCTATAGATAAGATGTATTTTAATAAATACAGTTGTACTGACAGAATACAGAAGAGCATAGAAGCCGTTTCCTGGTGTGAGGCAGACAAGCACTCCTGTCTGCCTGCCTGTTCACATGAGGAGCGCAGACACCCCGCGGATCCCATCAGTTGAGTAGGCGGTCCTTGATGTGGCCAGGAACACATTCACACTGCTAAAAGAATTGCGACCATGTGTGGCCCAGACCACCTCTGAATGCGTCCTCAATGCATCCTCAATGCTTCTGGAGTGCGTTCACACCTGTACTCAGAGCTGTCCACTTGTGATCTGATCACTGAGGACGCATGTTAATACCAGGTCTGAAAAGGGCCTTTTACTTTTGACACACCCAAACTCACACATTTTAGAACATTGGACTAACAGGACAGAGAAGTTGAGTGATCAAACTGCTTATCTCGGTTGGACTACTTTGGTCAAGCGCTATTATTATGTGTGTTTGTGTCTGCGTGCATGCATGCTTCAGAGTTTACATGCACATGTGGTTTCAGGTGCCACAGAGGTTATAAGAACGGGACGACAGACTTCAAAGACGATTCGCCTGTTCAAACAATAGGTTAGATAATACCTATAGTTCAGCAAAGCGGGTTTCCCCTCCGAATGGCCCTCCCCACGCCCCCAACTATGTGTTCACACACATAACACACTGCGACCACTCCCTGAGGGGCCCTCTCCTTGTGGTTCAGGTCACTCATAATTCACTCCAAATGTCTGGCTGAATTATTGAAACGGGTGTGGTATTTCAGTGGAAGTAAGCAGTTATGCAATAGATGATAAGATTAAAAAAGAAAATACAATAGAATAGAACAGAAATTTGGTAGGTATTTGATTACCTTTTATTTATACAAGGTATCTGACTGGTATCTGACTTTATTTAATATTACAAAAGGAATGATTAACGCTTTGGTGGGCAGACATTTTTTGGCATCATTGGGCAAAAATTCCATAATAACCTTTCAGCATATTGTAATTCAAGTGTTCTGAGAGAAAACTAGACTTCTGCACCTCCTCATGTCTCTGTTTTCAGGCTTTATAAAAATCTAGCCCGTGACAGGAGAGTCTGGCCAATCGCAGATCATTTCAGAGAGAGAGCGTTTCTATTGGCTGTGCTCCGGCTGGTGGGCGGTGCTTGGTGTTTCCTCAACTGTTATCAATGTGGCTGCCATGATTTTTTCGGATTACCTGTCTCATGCACTACTGCCAGGATATAGGGATCATTTTATAAAGACTTTTTTTTTATCATATTTGCTCCATTTCAACCAACTGCAGCTTTAACAGTAAGAAACTAACCATAAGTTATTCATTATGTACACCTCATTATTCTAAATGTCTTAAAGTAAGACGAGATTTCACAGGGCATCCCAGGACTTACTGTCAGTAACTGTACGTTTCATCCTGGGCCAACATGGATGTGTGTGCAGCACAGCAGCACACAGACCTTTACCAGCAAACACATGCATCCAAAAACGATTCAACATCCACCTTTTCAATTTTTCCTTTGCTTTATTTAAAGTCACCCGAGGCTTCACGTCCAAAGCCTTGACCCTGAAGATGAAAGGTCAAACAGCAAACAAGTCTGCTAAGTTAAAATACCTCCTTTTCAGCCAGCTTCTGAGAGCAACATTATGGGTTGTGGATAGAAGACAAGTGTGGAATTGGACACCTCACATTCTTCCCTGAAGCCCATAAATCTGGCTCTCCCTCCACACTGAAGCTCTTGTTTGGCTCCGACTCTCTTTTTTTATTGCACTTTCACTTCATTCCACTCCCACTGCTTAACCCATAATCCGTGCTTGTATTCCCAACCTTATTGTTTGCATGAGACAGTTTGTGAAGGCTCTCTCTCTTTCTGGTGCCTTGCAGTTTTCTTTCTCTTTAATGCGCTCTGTAGCACCCCCTATTGCCTTGCTAAAACCTCTTGTCTTTAAAGGAATAGGCTGATATTTTTGGGAAATAAGCATTCCCTTTTTTTGTGGAGGGTTGGATGAGAAAATCTATAAAACTCTCATATCTGTCCGATGAATGTGAAGCTACAGCCAAAGGACTGTTAGCTTAGCTTAGCATAAAAACTGGAAGCAGGGGTTTAGGCAACAAAACTACAACTTTTTTAGGTTTAGGCAAAAAACAGGTCTAGGCAATAAAACTCCAACTTCTTTAGGTTTTGGCAATAAAACTCCAACTTCTTTAGGTTTTGGCAATAAAACTACAACTTCTATAGGTTTAGGCAAAAAAACTAGGTTTTGGCAATAAAAGTACAACTTCTTTAGGTTTAGGCAAAACAAACACTTAAGTTTAGGGACAAATATTGTGTTTTGGGTTAAACTAACTACTAACATAAAGACAACTACACATTGTTGGTTTCACACCAGATGCAAACTCTGGTCTCCTGGGTGAAAACCCTGTATTTTACCCGACCTCTTCCCCTTATGGAGTTTCACACTGTCTATACTACACCACCTGACTTCCGCTTCTGCTCCTGTCATAATTACTCAGGTTGCTAGAGGTCATTGTCATGTTCTTTTATACCTTCTTTTGGTGATCTACCACGTGAATAAATGATAAAATCTAGTACTGGGTGTAGCAGGCCCCTACTTACCCACATCCATGGGGCTTATAGCGACTGATAACGCCTATTTAATAGCCTGACAACAGTCTAATCGGCTGGGTACTTGCACAATTCTTTACCTTTGGACAGAGCAAGGCTAGCTTCATCCGAAAAGGGCTGTTATGTTATTTATTTATGCTAGTTACATTGTTACGTTACTTTGTCGCGTCATTATTTTAACACAAGCCATGATCTTTTTTCAACCTTGACCAAATAGCTAGATTTGTTGCCTAAACCTAATTATTTGTTTCACAACGTTAACCACGTGGCATTGGGCATTGCTGCACGCGTGATACGAGGCTGATATGACACATATTTCTGAAACGTATTTTTGGTTCAGAAATGTTGACATTAAACGTATCCTCCTTTAATTTTTTTTGCATTTCAAAAAATGCATATACAGTAAAGTGATGGGAAGATCATCTTTTCAAAAATTGTTTTCATCTAACGGAACTTTTGCTTAACTTCTTTACTTCCTCAGCCCTACTCCAAACTCACCTTCACCGCCCATCCTGTTGCCATGCCACCCTCCTGCAACCCCTCCTTCCTTTCCCTATCTGCACAGCTCCACACTCCCACAGACCCTCCCTTGCATCCATAATGACTTTCTCTCCCTTTCCTTGTCTTCCTTTGCTCCGTTTGCCCATTTTAGCGCATTCCAATCCTCTGCCATCATACCTGGTTTTCACACAGGCCCAGCAGTCCACCAGTTTTCTTCTCTGCAGTAAACCAAGTTTTGGACAAAGACTCTTTGGTGTTACTCTGGACTCTTTGCCCACTGTTCCCAGCTACTGAACAGAGTGAAAAAGCATAAAAGGTGGATGGAAATGCCAGTAAACTTGGTTTATTGCCGTATTTAGCATGCTCATTTATCCCATGGTGCATATTCTATTGCTTGCGATTGTTTCGCTTGTGGGCACATTTTCGTGGCTTTGACCAGCGCCAAAGTCACACACAGTAGCCCTTTATGAGTCACTCGTGGTCAGAACAGGAAGCACGAATCCAGATTTGAGGGATAGATTTTGAGATGCTCAGATGATTTTTTTTGTACCACTTCTTTTTTTTTTTTTTCCTAACTGAGGAGTAGCCATGAGGGAGTGAGTCACGTCAGCTTTATTTCCCTTTTCGGGAGTGCCTGCACCATTATGTTCCTCTCTTTATTGTTCTCCTCTCACCGTGCCAGTCTACATCTTTGCTTACTTTGGAAGGTGTTAAAAGCCTAATTGCATAAACACATCGCCAGTTATGTTTTTGGGGATGAATGTAGCGTGTGGGATGCCAATATCCAAGCTTTTAATGCTTGAGAAATTGGTAATGTTTTGCAAATACTGGCTTAATTGTGATGTTTGAACAACCATGCCTTTGACCTAACATGAACCAGAAGTGCTAAAAGCACTTAAACACAGTGAACACCTCAAAGGCCAAATATCGGCTGTTTGATCACGCTAGTGATCCAAAACCACAAAAGAAAATACTGGTTATCGGTGTAACTTATCTTACTGTACCGGTGCCACACCTAGTAGGAGTACAACAGCAGTCGGATTAGCCTTTACCCCTCTGTTTATGTTAATTCTCTGATCTCTTTTGTTGCACCAGATGGCATATATAACATATCACAAGGTGAAATTCAATCACCTGTATCCAAAGAATCACAGGGAATTCAGCTCTGATCGTGATCTTCCAATTTTCCAAGCTTTCGCCATACATTAAAGGTTCCATATCCTGCTCATTTTCAGGTTTATACATGTAGTTTGTGTTTCTAATAGAACATGTTTACATGCTGTAATGTTCAAAAAACTTTTATTTTCCTCATACTGTCTGCCTGAACATACCTGTATACTACCCTCTGTCTGAAACACTCAGTTTTAGTGCATTTCAACAGAATTGCAATGAAATTGCATTGCTAGGCAACAGCTTGGGTCTATGTTTACTTCCTGTCAGCTGATGATATTTACATACACTGCAACAGGAAATAAACTGGGACACATTTAGAATGTTTATGTTTAAAACCGTGTAATGGTCTAAATATTGTATATTTGTGACATCACAAATGGACAGAAATCCTTGGCTTGTTTCAAACGCACAATTTCTGAATACGTACTGTGTGTATTTCTCTGTATATTGAGCATTTTGATAGTTTAACAGTATTTATATAGCACTTAAACCTGCTTTATAATATAAAAAAACATGATAATCTCACTTTTTATAACATGGGACCTTTAAGACAATGGAGTAGAGGCGCTGCTCAGTCTTTGTGGTAATCACATACTGGTGCTCTTTGGATGAACAGAAATATTTATGAAATATCACTTCAGGAACAATAGAAACTTGCATTGTAACATATTGAACTATTGAAGGGTAAGGTAATTTTGTAGTCAATATGGGTTTGTAGGCATAGAAAAATGTGGATCAGGCTATAGTTATAGATTGAGGAGTTCGTCATGTGTAGACTTACATAAGAAAGTATTAGGTTTGCCTTGACTTAGTAGTCCCTTTATGTCATATTTATCTTTGTTTTAATCAATTTATGTTTACCTCTCCCTCCCCTTCTTTCCCTTTCTTTTCCCCCTCCCCCTTTTTTCCTTTTTTTCTCTTCTCTATTGATGATGTGTCATTTCTTTGTTTTTCGACCAATAGGCTTGCACATTGATGAAGAGCCAGCCTCCCACTCTACTGATAGTAAGGTAACACAATATAGGTGTGTAACCTACTGCTGAATGCTGACAATGACCCTGATGAAGACCTATGTTGGTCCCAACGCGTAGGTCATTTTAAAACAATTATTGCAATGTAAAATAAAGGCATTTTAAACACTACAGTGTGCATTGGATTATTTTTGAGGGAGACTTTCATTTTGTACTTTTTGGAGACCATATTCCACCCATACAATGACCCCCTCACAAGATTGAATCTTCACCATACATTAGTTTGCCACACAGCTGGGATTGCATTCCTCACACTGCAGCAAACAAACAAAACCATTCTCAAAGTCATGTAACATGTTTAGATTGAAATAATTGGGTGCATTCTGCTGCTGACTTTGAAGCACATTTCCAAAATTAACTCTTTCTTGTTGTCTTGTGCCTCATTCCATTTCCAAAGTGGAGCTTTGTGCTTTTATGGTGAACAGACTGAGAGCTCTACTTGACCTTTCTGGCATTGTTCTCATAACTCTGTTATCCTCGTCTCTCTCAGTGAGGAGGATTTGTAAGAAAGCATGCCTCTGCAACCCAGCACTCAACCTTTATAGTTTTAGGGGAATATACGCACAGAATCCTCATATCCTTATCATCACAACGGAACGTCTCACCAGTTTGTGTTCTCCATACTCCATACTTTCCGAAAACATTCGAAAACATAAAATATCTTATTGCTGTCACACATTCACTGGCATCGGAGTAGAGGTGTGGTTTACGCAAAAGAAAAATAAAGTTTTAGTTGGCTTTGAAAACTGATAATATCATTTGGCCTATTTGCTTACCACTGTCATGTCTGTACGCAAAATATGAAGCTAATTAACATGTTCTGTCTTGTTTAGAGTCTTGTTACCACCGTGAAGTTGCAACGCAACCAGCGGAGCCTCCCGGAAGTCACGGCACCCCCCATAAAACCCCAACTGGTTGTTTTAACACTTTGGTTTTTGTACTGATTAAACAATTAAGACATCATGTGTTAATTAATGAGCTTGAGAGTTGCTGGTTGACAAACTTTTAAAACTGGACAGAGCTGATTCCCTTCCAGTCGTTGAGCAAAGCTAAGCTAGCTGTTCTTTTAAAAACTCCAAAATAAGCTTCATGTATACATATTTTTCCTTTATTTTCAACCTGTGGGTTTATTATTTAAAACATGGTATATTGGGGGTTTGTCACAGCCGTCTGCGTAGTGCTGGTATGAAACGCACCGGGTGTTCCATTAACTACAATGTAAACCCCTCTGTGGCAACTGTAAACGCCCCGAGAAGTGTGGTGACTTCGTCTAAAGAGCAAAAAGACAGGTGGGAAGGTAGGTGGACGGGTCCAACAAACACAAGGCTTTCACCCAGGAGACCGCTCTTCTTGTCCCGCGCATCACGTTACAATCAGCTGTCCGTTCGTGTCCCGGGTTCACAACGTTCAGTGTCATTTCCGTTGTACAAACGTAGCAGTTTAAGCCCAACCATGTAGTTCTTTCTTAAACCTAACTATAGTGGTTTTATTGCCTAAACCTAAAGTGACGTTAAGGGGCATGACAAAGCGTCGCTATATGACGAGTTGGGATGAGAACGGGTTGGCTATTTCAAATAGTACCACTACTGGTGTCTACTGTACATTAAACATTATATATATCACGTCACCCACTACCATAATACATACTCAATACCACAATGCAAAGTAAGAAAGATATGCTCCAAATTATTATGTAATTCTGTTATTGTCCATGCACTGAAAAGGGTTAGTTTAAACAAATGCCACCATTGAAACAATTTAACATTAGCTATCATTAGGTTTAAGAATACGGTACACAAACACAGGTCTCCTACACAGACTTTGATCAACATGTATCTCTGTTGAACTTGGCGATTCGTTTGTCGACCACAACAAAGGATCCTAATTGACTTTTCATTGACATTGTTAAGATATTGTGGTAATTTCACGTATTTCTGTGAGATCAGGCTGCTTTTTATGCACCCTGGGCATGGAATGAGCTACAAAATATCATTACCTTAGAAGTACTCCTTTCTTTGAATACCTTTTCAAGGTCTTTTACAAACTGCTTTGAAGGAAACATGTGGCAGTTTTACATAATCCTTGACTCAGGTGG
>CAKALG010025620.1:0-13493 GCA_916700815.1 Helicolenus hilgendorfi
ATAATATGTGTGCTGGAAGTTTCAAGTTTTTCACATCACACTTGTGTAAGTTGCATATTGGATGATCGGCTTCCCCACCAGTTGTAACGTCACAAAATCATGCTCATAGATTTAGGGTGCTTTCACATATAAAAAAAATTATACATTGTTGCATTTTAGTTCTGGTCTGACTCCTGTTCACACTGACTTTTTACAAACGAACCAGAGGTGTAAACATGAAGTCATACAGACTGACAGGTGATTTTACCGTTTTGTCAATTGTCATTTTGCAACATCAGGACCCTTGTGTGGAAATCAATGTCCGGTGAGTGACAGAAGTGTATGCAGCACTTTAACGCTCCCAGATGACTGGTGCGAACGCATAGTGCGAACGCATAGATCGAACGCATAGTGCAAATGATCGGTGTACTGTGGGACCATTGTCACACACTCTTTAATGGACTTAATGAACTGACAAAGTACACATAGTCGGATACAAGCACAGCAGTTTTAACAACTTTTGACCTGTTAATCGGGGAAAATAACCACGTTGAGATACTTCTATATATGGCTTTAAATACAGATTGCTTCCTGAACAGATTTCATGATCAGCAGATGGATTCATTAGTAGTTTGGCTTTTGAAATCATGCCCGAGTTTGTTTCACCCGAACCAAACAGGTCGGGTGTGAAAGCACCCTTAAGGTGAGCACAAAAACATTCCCTCTTCAGTAGAAGGATTTGAAAGCAGTCTTCTAGTGGCAAACTATGCATATGGTTATGCAAACACAATTTTGAGTGGAGGGGGAAACGATTTTGTATTTTCTTCGTACTGTAGCAAGTTGATAAAAAATATTTTGCCTATTGCCATCTCACTCATTCCACTTCCTTAAACTTTCTACCCACACTCTGGTTCATCCTCCTCAGCTCTACATTCATATCCCTCCTACATTTTCTTATTCCACAACCACACCCTCACCAGTTGTCCCTCTCTTAAGTATCTTGCTGCCCACACCCGCCCCTTGGCACCCTCCCTCTTCTTTCTTTTGTTGTTGTGCCAGCCATTGGAGGAATTGGCTTTGGCCCCCCCTGAAACCATACAACCACAACCCACAGTCTCTGAGCCATGCAACAGATGGAACAGAGACGCAGGGAACACAAACAAATCTGTTGTTGTGTGTTGACAGAAACATAGAGACAGAGAGGACGAGGGACATGGAACAAATGAGTCTCATAATGCTCCACCTGTTTCAGTATAGCATGCATACCACAAAATATGTGTGAAAGGAACCAGAAATCTGTAAATCAAGTAAGACATGACACTTTGAAGCATGTTTTGCTCTGCTTGTGTGTGAGTACCTGCTTGCCGTGGTCCTCTCTTCCTCCTGAAAGCAGCGCCGGACTGCAACGCCTCCAACAGGCCATCCATGATACCAGTTTCATCGCCCTCTGTAAAACACAGCATCAAAACATCAGCAATGCATCAACGAAACGCTGGATTAAACCAACACGAGGAGTCACATTTCAATGTTTAATTATGTCACACACACACAGACGCCACTCCAGTATCACAACCATGTGATTTTAAATCAATACAACCCTGATATATACTCATTTTCTTTCCCAACAACAGGGGAGTAATTGGTGTTTATCTTTAAACCCTCTACCTATCGCTGTTTCTCTCAGACACGCCAACACACACACACACACGTGGGCAGAGAGGTTATATACCAGCCACGTGGCCATGTTGGCAAATTAGCTACATTAACCCAGATAGGCAGTGACCTAGTTCAGCTACTGTCTCTCCTAGGGGCTACATGCTGCACTTTCATGGAGGTAACCTCTATAACACACACACACACAGCCTTATTGGAAAGACACACCCACTGAAACCAAACCTCCTCATAAACATTAAAATACTACGTGAAAGTGGTTCACAGTTAAAAGGGTGCTGACTGGAAAGGAATGTTGTATCTGTGTGTGTGTATAGGTACAGTTTTTACAGGTGGTCTTGTTGTTTGTGTGTTTGTTTACATCCACATTGTTTGTCTGATGGTTTTAAATCAGGCATCCGGGGGGCCAAATCAGGGGGTTACTCCATGGCAATGTGTACAAGTGTGTGAGTTGCAGTGATTTATTGTGGGCAGGATGTAGTGGCACAACTCAGCGCTCAGGCAGATGGTTTTAATTATTTCTATTTGAACCTGAATAGAGACAGCGGGGTCTGGAAAAGAGGGGCAGTGAGGTTGGGGGTTAAAGGTTTATGTCGTCACCTCCCCAACCCCCAAACACAAACACATATCTCTACTCACACACACACACATGCACACAATATCTAATCCTGCAGTAAGCCATGCAGCAGATGGCCTGTGGTCTCGCCTGTCACGTCAGAGAAAGTCTCCCTCACACACACTCCACAGGCCGTCCACAGCTCACACACACCCCTCAATGTCCACGTCCTGGAACTGCACGGATGGATCAGAGTGATGCAGGCCATGTTTTTCTCCTTCCGGGGAAACACATCTGGCACATTTCCACTCACACTAATCACATGCTTGGCTTAAACTAGTAGTGGGAAGCACACAAAGCTATTTGTGAATGTGTACTGGAGGCAATGGAGGGAGCAAACAATGACCTGGTTGTGTATAAAACAGGCTTATTGATGACAGAGTGAACTCCCAGCTAAAATTACAGTGTCCTAGCCAGTTCAGTGTATAGCTTTATAAATGCAGCTCTGTAGTGTTTCTGTGTGGGTGTGGCCTAGGGCACTATCTCATAAAGCCAAATATGAGTCATTTGATCACAAGGCAGCTTTACAATGTTTGGTTTGTTCGTGATTAGTAATGGAGCTAATAATGGGGGGAAAACACACTTGTTGGGTTCAATCACTTGTTGATAATCATGTGCTCGTGTTAATTCGAAGCAAAAAATCAATATTGAAATGAAACTGTAGTGGCAAAGTCGGACTCAGTACAACAATGACATGGACCGGGAGCAGCACAGGCACTCACTCAATAGTGCATGATACAAATAGCAAGGTATTGCCTGAAGCAAGTAAGAAGATAAGACGGATTAATTAGTGTAACAGCATCAGATCATGAGCTCTTAAAGATGTCTCTTTTGATCTGATCTACATGCACACACACACATTGACAGTCTATCTGGCACACAGACAGACACACACACACACACACACACACACAGAGGGAGGACAGCATCTTGTGTGGAGCAGGAGCACCCCTAATGGACGTTCACACAATAACAGATGAGGAGAATGGAAAAATTTACAGAGAAGAAGAGAAGAGAGGAGTAACAAAAGAAAGAAACAGAAAGAAAGATCGGGATAAAGGAGAAGAGCACGACAAAGAAAGACATCATTTCTATATTCCTAATGTGTCATGATCGTGCTCCTCTTTCACAGTGGCCTGGAGTGAGGCAGGCTACCCAGGCTTATCCCATCTCATCCCCTCTTTCACCATGTGCTTTTCTCCTCCTCTTATCTCCTTTACTAAGAGACAACAACGCAGTCTAATCCTCAAGAGAGCATCTGCTGCCCTACTACCGTCCTTCCCTTCCCTTCCCCTCCCCCACCGTACTCCCTCACTTGCTCTCTGTGTGGAGCACGAGCACTCCTAGTGGCAGTTCCCATACCAGCATATCTGTGTGGGTGTGTAAACCACACATGCGCACACCCTTTTTCCACAAAAGCACACCACCTCCCACAGTCTTTTACAGACAGCACTGACACCTAGCTGCAGTAATACGAAAAAACACAGTTGCTAAGTAGTCTGGCATGTTTCCAAAGATGAGTGCATGAGAGCCAGGGATGTTTTTTTCATTAAAGTAGTAGACAGTATTTATCAGATCAAATTAGAGCAAAGATCTTAAAGCACAGATGGTGAATGTGGATTTTTTTGGGTGTGGCAGTCTGCTACCCTGAATCCTGAACTTCCGTGTCTCACGAGAGCCGAGCAAAGCCAAGTAACAGCAGTTAGTGATTTGATGATCAAAAATATTACATAAGTAATAATCTACAAAGAATCTCAGAAGGATCAGTTATGCTAACTACCAAGCACATGTTGAGCACATGTGCAAAGGGAGGCTGCACTGAGTCTGTCTGTCTGACTCACAGAGGAATGACAAGGCCACAAAGTGCAAACACACTCTGACCTTCCAGGGTTTAACCAACAACTGGGATATTATGTTTACAAAAGGGACAGACAGTGAGAAAAGAGGAACACTCATGAGATAGTGAGGGTGTGCGAGGTGGGTAATCGAAAGAAAAAAAGGGAACAAGGGAGAAGTGAGCGTGCGAAAGTGTAGCTGCTGAAAACAACCTTTGTGTAAAAGCCATCCAGTATGATGGCTATAAACAAATATAGAACAAAGACCAGGTGTGTGTATGCCAAATTTGTGCGTGGTTGAATTCAAATAGGGGGGGGTGTTGAATGACTCTGGGCTACAGGGGCAGTCAAATATGCCACCTGTATGTAAATGATCTCTGGCCCACTCATGCACACACATCTTTGAAGCACTATTATGTTCCATTCGTGCATGCCTCTGGAGGCTGAACATGAAATTTGACTAACTTACTTTCTACCCTGCTGCATACTTTAAAACACAGAGACAAAATATTCCAAGTGGAGCCTCGGTGCTCGCTGTGTCTTTAAGTGCCCTTTAAATGGACGACAGGGGGGGGAGGGAAAGGAAAAAAAAAGAAGAGGGAGTGATGGAACAAAAGCAAGAAAGAGAGGAGAGGAGAAGCCAGCTGGAACATGGAGCGCGAGGAGAAAGGCTAGAAAGACTTTTTTGTAAAAGAGGGTTACAAAGCAGACACAAAGTGCAGAAACACTTTGGCCAAAAACAAGGGTTTTCCAACACAGCAAAACAGAAACATTTACAAGAAGCTAATATTGTAACACACATACAAATACACAGAGTGCACTGAGGCTGTAAGAGTCCCAGGAGAAGATGACTGGAGCCAGAGAGAGGAGGAATGTAGTGAAACTAGGTCAGTCTGAGAGAAGGGGGAAAAAGTGCCTGTGCATAAATGTGTGTCTGCAAGGCAGGATTTGAGTGTGTGTATACGAGGATGAGCGAGTGGGAATGTGTGTGCGTGTGTTACACAGGACAATATGCTGCTAGCATTTATCGAAGTATAACAGCAGCTCATGGAAGAGTTGAAATGTGTTTTTTGGTGATAAAGAGATTTAGCCGTTCTTTCGGTTCTCTTTCATGGAAGCAAATCCCCCCCCCCCGTTCACCAGAGGAGTGAAAAGAGGTCAGGCTGCTCCTTATACAGTATACATCCTTGTCCTCACTTTCTGTGGAGCTTATTGTTACTTCAAATCACAGGTCATCACCATTAGATTAACTCCGGTCTATAAATACCGATGGGTTGTTCTTTCACACACGCACACACACACAAAGACACACACACAAATATTCCACAAAAGCGTGGACTCTGACTGCCCCCAACTGGAGTCTGAGGGAAATGCAAACTGAGAGACGTGGAGTGTTTCTCTCTCTTTCTTTCAGTCACACATACACACAAGTAAACAGATATGAGCCGGCAATCGTGACCTGCGTTGATGTCGAGGAGCTGGTTCTTCTTGAGTTTCTCCTCCTTCTCCTTCTCTGCCTTTTCCCTGGCCAGCTTGGCCCTCTTGATCTTCTCTTCAGCCTCCTTCCTCTTCTGATTCTCCTTCACTGCTTGCTGGTGGAGGAACACAGAGATGAAAAAGGATATCAGACAGTGTATGCAAATTGAGTTGGAGTTTTTAGTGTGGATAACTTAAGTGTGAAAAGTACGAAAGTGAGTCTTAAAACAGAATACAAGAAGACAGGTGTATGATGGATCTGATGGATGTCTGTGTATGTAAACATAACTTCAAAACCCGTGGATGGCAGTTAACCACAGTAACTGGTAAAACAAGTTACCTCCTGCGGGAGCCCTCCCAAACGGCACATTGATGCCAGTTGATGTATAAACTAACAATATAATGGAGTCACTCAATCGTTATTATGTCAATACAAACAGGTGTGCAGCCTTCTTTTCTCTTCCTGGTTTGCCTTTCATCTCTCACATACTTCATTTTTCTCGACTCCACTTGTGTGCATGTCTTTGTACTGTATATTTGATTTGGTGGTCAGTAAAGACTGAAAACTGCACCTGCAGGTCAGACTTGAGATGGTTCATTCACATGCACAAAAACACACCTGGAACATGTTTTTAAAGGTGTTGAGATCCCCGAAGAATTCCTCTACGGAGATTTTTCTCGGGTCAAAGACAAAGTACTCTCCAATGTCGTTGTATTGCTTCTCCATGTTCTTATGCAGCAGATCCAGCTTCTCGTACTGCTCTTTGGCGGTACCCACAAAATTGTGAAAACATGCTATTAAGGAATAAAGAACATATATCTTTGTATTTTAACAAGACATAATAATTACAATTTACGATGACAAGATCTGTGGCTTGAATATATTGGGGTCCTGAGGGACCCCAGTCGAAAGCACTCAATTGCAGCCTGTGCAGATAAAATAGAATAGATGTAACTGAATGAATAGGATATGGACATCTTCTCCACAAAATGGTCCTTGTCATTTTGTGGAGGAGGGAAGGTTTCCAGATCTTTTTCCAGGTTCTTGATCTGACGGCCCATCAGCTCAAGGTTCTTCTGAATCGTCTCTGCCGAAACTGAAGGGGAAACATTATTGATACAGAGCACATACGTACATAGCTTATAATGGACTGTTGTTTTCCTATATGACTGTAACAAGGAGAGCACACTGTATCAATAAGATGAATGCAATGTGTGATACTGTGTAGGGATGGAGATGTATAGAGATCAGTTAGATGTCCCATGTACCTCTGCTGGCCTTTTCCACATGGATGAGCTCGTCTGCAAAGCCCATGATCTCAGGATGCTGTTCCTGGCACACATCAGCGACGAAATGGAGCAGCGTCTGCTTCAGATCAGCTGATTTGGTGTCACGCAGCTGATTGGGAGAAGGATTGATTTTAAAATGGCACACTGAAAAAGCAATCAATAAAAACGATTTAATGTCTGCATGTGCTGTTAGTGTTTCACACTTTTCTGTGTACAGATGTGTGTAAATGGCTGTACAAGTTAAAGGTTTCCAGAATTTTAGCAGCTATTGATTCCACATTATAAAAAATAAAATACAATAAAATGAACAGTATCGGCATCACTTGTAACACTAACTTGGTGTAGTATCGCTGTACTGACGAAGCAGTTACATGGCCATCTGTACATGTGTTATAAATACTACATAACTAAAGCCAATATAGAAAAGGCAGAGGGGAAAACCTTTGATGTCTATGTATATGTGTTTTTATGTCACTCAACTATATAAAATGTAATAATATGGCACAGGAACAGATACAAAATAAAAATAAGTGAAGCCAAAGATACGGACAGTGAATTGATTTAGTGTTTTCTGTCACTGTGATTACACTGCAGGTACTTAAAGGGCACTGTTTAGGTGAAAGCTTGAATTTTATGGGACCAGTTTTATGTTGTTTGCTTTACGTCAGCATGTCCACACTACAAAAAGTATACAAAAGGTGAAACTAAATGCCTTTCCAGTGCATTCATTCAGTTTTTATTGTGTGTGTATGTATACTATACTAATACTATGTATTCAGCCAGGCTTTTGATTAAGACTGGTTATTATTTTTATTATTTTATTCATTTAAGTTGTAAAATTGTGTTGTAGTTATTTTAATAATCACCTATTTTATCGTACTTAGTTTGTATAATTTTATTAGATGTTAGTTATTTTAAAATCACCTATTTTTATTGTATTCAATTTGTTTAATTTTATTAGATTTTTTGTTATTTTATTAATCACTTAATTTTATTTGTAAAATGTTATTCTATTCTATTTTTATTTTATTAATCTAGTTTTTAATTCACACTGTTTTACTACTATAACTGTTATTGTAGCTTTTAAGTCTATTTAATACATTTATGTCATTTCATTGTCTCGCGTGTATTGTCTCAAATTATTTCATTGTTAAATTGTTTTTGTCTTTTCAGTTGTTTTCATGGTTCACACTTGTTCTGTCTTACTTTTTGCTTGTCAGTCATCTGTGAAGCACTTTGAACTGCACTAACCTGTATAAAAGGTGCTATACAAATAACGTTTGATTGATTGATTGATTGATTGATTGATTGATATGTCTACACCTCATTTTACCTTGCACAGGTATGACATGGAGAAGCCGAATGCCTTTCCATTGCGGGAGCCAGAATTCATGTAGTTTCCAACAAGGAGGATGATCTCTAGCAGCTTGGAGAAGGTCTGGCTTTTACTGAGCTCCTCGCAGGATGCTGTCACAGACACCACATCTGGCTTGATGTTGTTCAGCTGCTCCTCAAACTGCAGCTTGAACAGGATGGCCTGAAGCCGTGGCATCAGCCGCTTCACGCCGGACATCTGGAGAGAGAAAAGATGGACCCATTCTGGTTTGTCTGTTGCCACATAGATTGTGCGTGTGTGTGTGTACGTGTGTGTGTGTGTGTGAATGAAGGGGATTTTTTCATTCATTACTCACATCCTCCACAGTTGAACAAAGCCGTCTGTGTTTAACAGCATGAGGATTATCTGTGTCTAATATATTGACAACGGTATGACTCTATCTCAGTATTTCAACATTGTCTATGCCTCATTTGCCATGACACCGATTTCCGTGCTATGTGTGTGGTTAGTCATGTCCAAGTCAGCTGGGAATTCAATCAATACCTATTTAACAAAAAACTAAATTGGCTGTTTTGTGTGTTTTCATTTGTGTGTGTGTGTGTGTAAGTTTTCTCACCACTACTCCAAACTGCTCGGACTCAGCTAAGTCATCATATTCATCCTTCATCTCTCCCAGGACGGTCATCTGCTCTGTTGTCGGCAGTAGTTTGACCAGGCTCTGTGTGACAATGAGAGCAAAACACACATGACCATCATTTATTATGACTTTTATTTAGTTCATATTTGTTTTGTTTTTTTAAAACAATTGCACCATCAGCCCAACAAAGTCTAAAACAGCTCTGTTACTTGTAAATGTCTGTGCATATGTCTGTTTCCTGTCTGTTTTTAATTGGCCAAAATACAATTGTCTTCTTAATAAAGTTGTATTTAATTGAAGTAGCAGTATCAGGATCTGGAGTCACTTATGTTTGTGCCACTTACTCGTGTCCCAAACTACTCCTTGAGAAAGACATAGGTCTATATAAAAAGAATTGCCCCTTGAAGAAAATTCTTCTGTGGGTTTTTCCACTGTGAAGGATAATCAGCGTGCAGCTTCGGCTAACATGTAGTCACCTTGATGACTCAATGACTGAAGAATCTTGATTGCGTGTTCTTACGCCACTGTTATTATATCTTATAATATTATATGTATGATGCCTGTCTTGCACTTTAAAAGAGATAATGTATCTCAAGAGACTTCCTGATTAAATAAAGGTTTAATAAAATTTAAAGAAATTGAAATTAAAAATGTCCCACTAAAGGACACATGAACAGGGCAGAGGATTGCTGTTATTATAATATACCATGAGCTAGGGGTGGGGAGAAAAAAAATCGATACACTAAAGTATTGCGATATTTTGCGTGGAAATATTGTATTTATACACAGGCATCAAGTATTGATCTTTTATTATATAAACTATTAGCCTCTTGACAATCCGACGGCCCACCGGCGGACGCGGCCTCTAATCTGTCATTCAGAGGTTGTAGCGGGGCTCAGTCTTAAAGCTAGAGTGAACACACTGGTATCATATGAAACTTGAAAACCTAAGGAATCGATTGGTACCATGTAACATGTTAACGCTAAATCACGCTCCAAAATTACGCTAAATTTTGGTGAGGAAAAACTGTGTCTTATTAGATAAAACAGATGTTGACAAACTGCATAATCTGCATTTGAAAAGAGGTAATAAATCGCAGTATATCCTAATACTCTGTTGATTCCCGACCCCTACTACGTGCTTCATTTTAGTTGTTCATTATTCTACAAACAGCTAAATACACATTAAACTGATTTACTCAAAGCACCATAGAGAATAATACAAGGAGAACTAACTTTTTCCCGGCAGACACTATACTGTTAGAACACATATGAAAGGTTGCACACACACAGGACCTTATATAGCAACACTGGGGCAGATCTGAGCTCTGTACCTGAACCATGGACTCCGTGATGACCTTCTCATTAACCTCCAGGATGGCGGTTTTGAGCTCCTCATAAGGGACACGGCACGATCCCAGGAAAATGGCTGCATGAGCAAACACAATTAACGGCACTTATTAAAATCCAATAAGGATTCGGCGGAACACGCTTTGCTGTTTGCATTTCAATGAAGGTGTTCACTGAAAGCATTTAAAGAGCAAGGTCGAACAGGGTGTGGGATGATATCAGGATTTCAAACAGATGGCCGTCCGTGGACTTACAAAGGTTCTGTGCGCACTTGGAGTCAAGAATCTTCAGCTCCTTCACCTTCTTCTTCTGCAGCTGCTTTTCGTCTCCGCCAGCCTGCTCCTTTTTGGCTGGAGAGGTGGATAAGAGAAATGGGGCGTTTGGTGGTAATATTCAGAGAAGGACAGAAGAAAGAGGAGACTGTTAGAAATCACATTTCTTAGTAACTTTAGTACAGTCGGATATGAATAAAAAATAAAGTTGGAAAGAAGGGCAGCGGTTAATTCAGTGGCTTCTGTAATAGAGAGAAGTGGATAAGAGGGATGGACAGAGGGCCTATGTGATGGCTATAAAAAGCGACAGTCTTGGCACAGCCGTCCTTTTTTTTCATTCCCTCCCAACTGTATGGTGTCATGGAGGTGTTAGGATTATTGTATCAGTGGCCTTGGGGTATGATGGAACTGCTATGAAATGGCTGTAACACTGGGGGAAAAGACATCCCTGGTGTGTGCGTGGGTCTGATAGATACGGTCAGACGTTTGTCAGCTGTAAGGCATTTAAAGTTTTGCAAATCAGCTTACACACATGCATACAGTACATTCTATCACACACAGACACACACTTGACAGAAACGCCTCACATTAACTCGCTCTGACAAGGTCAGGATTGTGACTGTAAGGATGTGTCAGCGTGTCGAGGGGGGGAGGGGGGGGAATGTGCACTGGATGAGAATTAGGAGTGAAAGATGAGCAAGCACATGGGTTTGACCACCTGATAGTCCTCTTTACACAAGGTCAGCAGACTGTACTGGATGTCACAGTTGTTCACTTGTTTCTGAACGTGTACTGTGAAAGCGCGGTACAAATACTGTAGTTGATCAACAAAAAAATGTCATTGACAAAACTGATAATCAACCGTTTAGTCATTTAAGTCATTTAACAGTATGTGTAGAAAACGTTTTCTGGTTGCAGATTCTCAAATGTGAATACTTTCTTTTATTTCTATTATGACTGTGGGTCAAAAAAGTCATTTTGAGAGACTGTTCTTGGCTGAGGTGACTTGAGATGAGCACTTGACATGTTTCCTACACACAATCTGAATATTAATTTATATAAAACAAGTGTTACCTTAGCTGTAATATACGTAAATAACGATGGAACAGGTATTGGAAAAGGCCTAGAAGTATGTCTCAGTCTCAACGCCACAACTATTCCTGTTCACCCAGTGCTAAAAATCCTATAAGAAACAATGGTCTCAACCATTCCTCAACCATCAGTACTGTCTGTATACTGCAGCTAAAATTTTGATAAACAATGGGGGATCTATAACGCCCCATTTTTTTTTTTGCAGTCTCTCTTTAGGCCTCTTTATGTGTCCTTGTCCGTGTCTAATCTTTGTAAAGACCAGACAGGAAACAAGAGTCACTGTCTGGAAAACAGCCAGCAAGAGTGCTGCTGGTTTAGCATGTACAGTACGAGAAGGATGTCTCTTTGTCACTTCTGTTTGAAACACACAGACAAACAATACAAATCATATTATCATCTCCTGTGTGCTCAGCAGCCCACCTGTTTCCCGGTGATGACCTCATGTAATGACATCAGAAGCTAAAATTAAGTGCAAGGTTATCTGGACTGAAACTGCTGTAACTACTGTAAATAAGAGAGACAGACCTACATACGTCTGCTTGATTACCAGTGTTACTAACAATATTCATTATCCATTGTAATTTAGGTTTACCTACCCCCCAGCTCTCTCTACTGTATATGAGGCCTTATTTTTTCCTGTCCCACAATCTGTCCACATTCAACTACAGTCTGTTAGTGAAAGCAGTCTCATTCATTCAAATCAGCAACACTGTAAGTATTCTCCACACAGACACGGAGATAGCCACTACAGCATAACAACACATTCATCCATCTGCCCATCCGTCCATATGTCCAGTCAAACAGTGCTTTGTCTCCGTGTGAGAGGCCGGTCAGTCGGACGGTCTGTTAACGAGTCCAGGCCTCTTAATGAGCTCCTCATCTCTCCATTTCGAACACACACTTACACACACAAAACAGTCAGTCAGTCAGCGGCCTCAATAAGTCCCATTGTTTCACTCAGTATCAGCTTCAGCTTTATGAAACTCCTCTCTCACAATCAACCACCACTTGTGTCTTAATTTTGACTCAAACCGTGAGACAATATGATCCGTTAAGTTTGTTCTTCTACCGATTGCAGACAATTTATATTATATATATGTATAATCAACTTTGTGTATCACTACCATGCATCAAAAATACCATTGTGTGTCCGACGCTACAGCCATAGTCCCTGCTGAGAGCAGGAAACCACAACAGGAAGGCACCCATTACACGCACAAACACAGGGTTAGGAAAATCCTTCAGGACATCTGAGAGGAAACAACATAAATATCTTCACACAAACACGTAAACACGGCGAAGTCACAGCTGAAAGGTTAGGAACAGACTCAAAAGGAAGTGACAAGCATCTACAAATAAACATCTTGGGGCGGAGAGACTGATGACCGAAAATAATCCACTTCTTCCAAGACAGAAAGTGAGACCATTTAGAAGACGCTTTTGTCCAAAGCGACGTACATCTGAGAGTTCGTACAACACAAGCAAGGCGATACAGATATCATATCAGTACAAGCTTAATCTTGTGTACACACATAATTATGCACATGCAGATTGTGCAAAGACAGACAAGTACACATGCTACAGCCCAGATGAACGTCTAATCTATACTACTCTTATAGGATATAATCTCAAGGACTGGTAATCCAGTTAGTCTGGGACAAGACTGGTGACCTAGTGCCGGCATCATGTCACTAGGTCAGTGGTGTGTGTATCCCAGAGAGATGGAGAGCCTGTGAGGGAGCATGTGTGTGTGTGTGTGTGTGGGTGTACATCCGTGCTATAATAGCTCCAGAGCCAGCTGCGCTCTAGCCAATGGAATCAGGCGCAGCTCTGTTGACATCACGGCTGATTCATAAAATGGGGTCTGGTGTGCAGATTGTAAAATGGCTGCTCTGTGGTTTTCCACATGCACAGCCAGCCGGGCTCCTTTTCATTTGTG
>CAKALG010025625.1:0-18249 GCA_916700815.1 Helicolenus hilgendorfi
GGAAGTTTGGGGTCCCCTGCTGGAGCTGTTGCCCCCGCGACCCGACCCCGGATAAGCGGTTGAAGATGGATGGATGGATGGATGGATGATTGGGATGTCTTATTCTTGTCTCCAATATTGGATTAAGATCAGGCAGATACCCTACAAATTGAGCTATGGGTGGGGATATTGCTCCAGAGACAGACTCAGGAAATCCTTTGTCCCCTGAGCCATCAAACTGTACAACACCTCTCTATGGAGGGCAAAGGAGGACGATCTGCAGGACAGATAATAATGCTTACAGTGCACTTTCATAGACTAAGCTACTGGAGTTACCCTGCACGATACTCATTTTTAACAGTCTCTTCTGCACTTTTTTTAATAGTCCTGTATCACAGCTGCACTATATTCAGTTTTAACAGTGTTTCTTCATCTCATTGTATTTTTATATCTGATATATTTTTTTTGTACTTTGTACTTTGTACTACTAACTTTTTTTACTGCCTTTTTTACTAACATGTTTTGCACTATGGAACTGTGATGCTGGAAACTTTAATTTCCCTCGGGATCAATAGAGTTACCATCTATCTATCCATCTACCTATCTATTGATTTGGATCTCTAATTATAGTCTCCAATTTTGGATTAATATCTGGCAGATACCTGACAAGTAAAGCTAAGGGTGGGGATATTATTAGCCCACATGCTGGACAATCGGATAGTCTAACTAACCGGTACATTAACAACTCTGTGCAGAAGCTATGAAGGGTGGATCTTTAACAGCAATGAAAAAACATTGCTAGCTAATAATACCCTCTTTAAATAGAGATCTAATGACAGGCGGTGTTTAAATGAATAAAATCAACATTGCTATCGACAATATAGAAGTACAAAAAGTCCCCAAATAGCATTACTCTGGCAGTTTCAGCCTGGCTGCTGCAACATAACGATAGCTAACGATAAAGCAGCAAGCTAATGCTAACTAGGCTGATACCATCCCGTTAGAACGGATATTTTTAGGTCTTTCTTGGATTTCCTACCTACCGTGTCTATAAAAGGACAGACCGTGACTGCAGATGTTTGTATTAAAAACTCTTAAGGATGAATAGTTACTCACATTACAGTGTAAACAAGTCAGCAAGCGGCATTCATCCACTTATGAGAGCTAACGTTAGCCTCAACACAGCAGCACTATCACTTCCGGGTCAGAGGCATTCATCCACTTATTTTATTTTTTAAAT
This sequence comes from Helicolenus hilgendorfi, assembly GCA_916700815.1. NCBI lineage: Eukaryota > Metazoa > Chordata > Actinopteri > Perciformes > Sebastidae > Helicolenus > Helicolenus hilgendorfi. The sequence goes on from CAKALG010025625.1 coordinate 1,220, forward strand.
TTTTTATTATTTCAAAATTACAGTAACCATAGTAAACGCATAAACACATTTACATACAAACGGAGCATAGCGAAAACATAAACAAAGAGCTGTGTCAAACATAGAAGGACAACAGAAATGAAACAAAACCAACATAAAATAATAATTAAAAAACTAAATAAATAAATAATAATAAAAAAGACCACAACAGAAATGAAACACAACCAACATAAAATAATAATAATGAAAAAATAATAATCCACTTATGATAACATTAGCCTCAACACGTCATCACTATCACTTCCGGTTCAGAGGTCATCGCGCAACTTAAATGTTAGCCTAGCTAGGCTAGCTAGCTTTTTTGACAAACGCCAAGTGTTTGCGACCAATACCAAGTTGTTGAAACGCGCCTTATAAGTATTTAGTGGTAACGTTGTATCCGTCGTGTCTCTACAGTTTAATAAAGTTCTCTACAAGGGTCCATTCATCGCTTTTTACTAGTTTTATGTCGCTAGCTCAATTAGCTAGGAAAGTTGTCACTAGTGGCAACGGTAACCTAGCAGCCGGAGCATCACACCATGGCAACCTCAGGATGGCTGTTTACCGTCGTTTTAACTCTCCAGTAAAGCCTATTTTCACCATCTACTTTCACCAAAACGGGGCGCATAGCAAATGTTTAGCCATAGCTTCCTGACTACAATGAGCTGGTCAACCAGCTAACACTAGCATTGTGCAGCTAGTTATCACTCAACTTGCTCAATTCCCGGTTAAACCTGTACAAACGACGCATGTGGCCAAGATGCCTGCTGCTCTTGAGTGGGATAAAGTGACGAGAATTGACCCTGCGAGCCTCTTTGAATGTGAAAAACCCCAACTGGACGAGGTCATCGACATGTTCGTTTTGGTAATTTGCCATCACTTCACACCAGTATCATCAAATAACGTTACAGCTCAGATTTCAGTTTCAGTTTCCCCACAGCCACGATCTGGTTTCAAGTTACAAGTTGTGCTGTACTATGTTTAGCCATGGCTACTTGCACAAAGGAAGACTACTGTCCTGCTGATCTGAGATTATTGTTCAGGGTATTATAGCTCCTTGCTCAGTGGCTTTGTCAGCAAAATGTACTCATCAGATTGTTTTCCTTTGACTGCCCACTGCTTATAAGATAAGATATTCCTGTACACAGTAACAAAAGTGTAACAAAATATGAACCATTTAAATAGAAAGAAGTATAAAAATAGGAGCAGTATATACAGTATTGACAATAAACAGACTATTAACAAAATTGCACCAGTGGAAAATGATATTGCACAGTGAGAATGAATGAATGCATGAATGAAATTCCACCTGTGGTCACTGTTGACCTGGATATCTCACATGGTAGCCTTACATCTGCAGAAAGTCCTTGTTCAAATTAATGCAGTCATCTGAACATGTAGCTGTAATATACATGTTTTAGTTCCACCTTTGTCACTGTTTTGGTGCAGGTTCTTGTGGTGTATCAGAATAATTGTTATTGTGAGTTCAAATGACTATGCATTTTACCATTTTTCACTTTAAACTATGCTTTCCATGCAGGCGGAAGAATGGGAGGTGAAGGATAAAACTCCGGAGAACATTATTCAAGTCCTCAGAGTGTTTCAGACCCTATTGAAGGTGTTCAATATTATTATTATTGCTGTATTCTGATCTCTCCCATACAATAAGCAAGAACATTTTGTTTATAATTATTAACTTTTCACGTCATTGACTTTGAGATGCTATTTTGTGGACATATGCTGCTTGAAATATTGCAATTAAAATAATATATGTTTGTCATTTTATTGTCTTCTCTCCCTCTGCCTGTTAGATTAAGGATCAGGAAGCTACTATTTCCTCCGACTTTGTCGAGACCATCGGTGTGAAGCATGCCAAAACTGGTTAGTGCATAGATGGAGTTTGGTAGTCAAAAGGTTTTTAAAGTTTTGCTAACAAAGAGGGCTGTATACGTTATTTGTCATGTCTTCTGCATTGTAGAAAATGAACTCCTCGCCAAGGTGTCAAGGCTGGAACAAGAGTACAAGGTAATGCTTTTCAGCATATGCCTATACACTGTATGTCCGCATGCTTTCAAACTGTATGTCACATTTTGTACGTTACTCATTGAGAAGTTCATTTCATCACTGGGATGAATGTCAGTGCCATTATAAATGTGGAAAAGAAGCATTGATGTGTCTAACTGGAAATGTGGTGTTCTACTTCCGGCAACAGTGCCAAATCTTTTAGCCAATCGTAGAGTGTAACCCTGGCTACAAAGGGATTGGTTGTGGTGACCGCTGAATGACAGCACCTAAGAAGATTACAGCTAATTCCTTGCATGCTCACAGCCATCACTTCTAGTTTCAACTCGATTACTATTTTCATTTTTTTTTTAAGGTTTGTATGTAATCAGATTTTGCACTCCCACAGTTTGTCACGCACAGAGAAAGGTAATCCTTGTTTTAGGACTTGTTAGTGACCGTGTATGCATGTATTAGTGTGGTGAACAGATGGAGGTGATGGGACACTAAGAGCTTTCTTGGTGGGGGTTGTTTGGGTGTTTGTTTGTCTCGTTTCCGGTCTATACGGCTCAGTACTCCGGCAAAGGGCCAGACACCCGCTTTCTGAGAGATGAGATTCGGCAGCTCGAGACCCAGCTGGAGCAGAGGGAGAAGGAGTTGACCCAGTTACAGAAAGAAATGGGCAAGGAAAAGAAAACCATTGAGGAGGTATGAGCACGTTACCCATAATTCCCACGCATATCACAAGACTACGGATTCAGTACTCAGTCCTGGAATGACCTTCACATATTAGCTCATTAGTTAGAAATTAGTCTAACTAATGAGCTTGACACAATGTCTAACATTAGCTAGTTGTGCTGGTATGTCCTTGTAAGTACATGCTGTTTTTGTCCCGGGATGTTATTCATGGAAAGAGATGGTGCCATTGGGTTTTATTGAATGGCATATTTTTATATTTTAATATACTCAAGTAATAAATAATAAATGTTCAATTAAAAACTAACATTTTGTTGAATTGAGTGGTTCATTACAAGTAACACATTCAAAGTAGCAGTAGGCAGAATGTTTTTGAATGCTACAAGAGACTTTGGCCAATGACAGGTCATTTCAGAGCGAGAGCGTTCCTATTGGCTGGTCATTCAACAAAGGCAGCTGTCAATCCCTCGTGAATTCCGATCAAACGGTCAAACCAGGCAGCGCTGATCAAGTATGAATCAATATTCGGTTACTCTAATGCCTATTTCTTGCATAAAATGTTTTCAGAAACATCTTGTAATGTACGGTTTAGCTGTGAAATGAGAAAGTGTGCTCCGACTGGTGGGCGGTGCTTGGTATTTCCTAAACTGATCTCAACATGGCTGTCGGGTCACAAACTTTCTCATTTTACTGCTTAACAGTAAACTACAAGATGTTTCTGAACACATTTTACGCGAGAAATAGTTACAGTAACAGAATATTGATTTGTTCAGCGCTGCCTAGTTCGACCGTTTGATCGGAGTTTGCGAGTGATTGACAGCTGCTCAGAGACGGCAGACTCTAGATCAGCTCTGATTGGTTGTTTTCCTCCAGTCTGTGAAATCTTGCAGATGCTATTAGGAGCACCGGAGGACACAGAAGCACATGCTTTTTTTCAGATTACCTTTCTCTTGCGTTTTTTTATAAAAATAACTTTTTTTAATCACATTTGCTCCAATCTGTCTTCTACTGCTTTAATACACAGGTTAACACACTGGAGCAAGGCTATTGCCAAGTGCAAAAGTAACTTATGTTTATGCATCTGGTGTGGTCAATTCAAACTGTCTTTCTTCATTTTGTACTCCCTGGTTTGTTTTCCCAGTTGGTTGTGCGAGCAGAGGAGGCTGAGGATGAGGCCAAGAAGCTGAAAAGAGAGGTATGTGGCAGCTGGCGCTACATCATACAGATCTGAACATTTCTTTCATTCATCGCTTCATTTCATCATCAGTCTGTCCACCATCTATTCTTACTCTCTGCCATCATTTGCTCATATGAATGCTTTCTCAAAATTCTTTTCATCTCAATTTCAATTCATCTCTTTTCCTCGCTTTCTATCCCATTGGCATAGATAAAAAAGCTTAAGAAGAAGGTAAGACATATAGGTAGTGAAGTAAAATTAGGTATCAGTTTGATGGTGTTTGTAGTCGTAGTGAGCCGGTATATGGAGTACATGTTTTAAAAATCTCTCTTCAGATGGTCCCTTATTGCACATGTTGTGTTATTTTACCACAGCTTTTTATAGAACTCCATAAAAGGTTACGGCAAATTCACACCAGAGCAGCAGCGAGCTTCCAAGCAATGTCTATGAAAAGCTGCAGCGGTCGCTCCCGAGCTCAGCGAGCTGCTGCTGTTTGATTTTGCGATGATGTGCGGCCAAACAAAAGTTGGGAAAAAGATTAACTTTTAGCGGTTAAGTGCGGCCAGAGAGGACCCGCAGCCAATAAGTAAAGATATCAGGTTACTCCTGTGACATGTTGACCTATGTTACAAAGAAATTCTTCCCGTCTGAAACACATGAAGATGCCTCCCGTGTGCGGGTTAGAGTTAGGCACAGCGAGCCGCACTTTGCCTCTGCCTGGTTTGAATTCGGCGTTAGTGTAAGGTGGCCTGTAAGGACACTGTGAGAGTTTATGTAGTATGTATATGATAACTAAGCATACAGACCAGAGAAGAAGGTAGAAAAATGATGCAAATATAACAGCATTGTACACAATACTTTCTAGACGTGTGTGCATAAATGAAGTGTACTGTATGTATGAAATAGATAGTGCAGTTTCCTGGTGTCCCAGTTAAAGTGACGCAGCAGATTTCGTAGTAATAGAGTGTATTTGAAATATATATTTCAATATGAAACTCAGTGAGTTATCCCACTGTTATCCTCCAAAGGTTACTGTCCTGTGTAGCATGTGATCCTTGCTGATAAACCTGCCACAGAGAAATGTTACCAATATTTGGACATTGATGGGTATTAACTTTAGTTAATTATCATTATCTATTAATCCAGAGACTATTTTCTTGATTAATAGATGAATCGGCCTGTAAGATGTCAGGAAATACTAAAAAAATGCACATAGCAAGTTCCCAGACCCCAAGGCAATGTCTTCAAAGTTACATGTTTTGTCAAATGAACAGTCCAAAACCCCAACATTTTCAATATATTATATAAGATAAAAATATTTCAGAAGCTGGAACCAGATATTTTTTGCATCAAAAAGTATTGAAAAAAGTATTAGATTATCAAAGTTGTTGCGTATTAGTTTTCTGTCGGTTGAATGATTTATTACCTGACTAACAGTTTCAGATCCAAGCACAAGACAAATCTGTTGTTTATAATCAAATGTAGTGTCTCCAGATTAGTGAACAACCACAGGGCATTGGATCCAGTTCTTTTCCTGAGACTAATTCTGTCCTTCCTGCACCACAACAGAATGAGCAGCTCCAGCAGGATGTGGACTTCTATCGCGGAGAGCTGGACCAGAAAGATCCGACCTCATCCAAAGACGAGAGCGCTGAGACCCAGAGGAAGCTCAACCTGGCCAACCGACAACTCTACCAGTGTTTGGAAGACGTTCAGGTACTTGGAAATCTATTGATCTTCTCTACCATGTGGTGAATGAGGTAACCATTACATGGAAAGCCGAGCAATAGTACGACGCTTTAGTCTTTGAGAAATACAGAACCACGAAGACCTTTGCAAAAGGGAAAAAGTCTGTGTTCTGCCGTAAACATGCAAGATCAGTGTTGTTTTCAATTGCTAATTAAACATTTTACCATCTTTTTAAGGCTTTCATCTGTTTTTATGACCTGCTTTTTGCACCTCTGATGTGTACCATGTGGAAATATGCATTCACACATGAAGTTTATTCTATTATTCGGTGTCCATTAGCGAGCGGAGGATGAAAACGTACACCTGAAGACACAGAACGAGCAGATGCAGAAAAGTCTGGAGGAGTCGGTGAGGGAGATGGAGAAGATGACAGATGAGTACAACAAGATGAAGATTGTTGTGCAGCAGACGGACTCCATTATGGACCAGCTGAGGAAAGAGAGGGATCACGCGAAGCTACAAGTAAGGAACCTCCTCAGTGAACTTCTTTGTTTTTCCTTTGTTCTGTTCCCAACCTTCATCTGTGTGTGGTTTGGATAATACATATTTCATGTTGGAATGAGTTACCATTTATCATTTCACTTAAAATGTTATCACATACTAAAAGAAGAATGTTAACGCTATTATATACTCATATATATACTATGTGTTGTGTGTTTAATGTGCAGGTAAGAGAGCTAACAGATAAGCTTCATAGCATGACTGCAGAGGATGATCCAATTATGGCAGCAGTCAACGCCAAAGTGGAGGAGTGGAAGGTGAGTGTTAATGAAACGTCTGCAACTCTCAACAGTCGATTAATTTTCTTTAAGCCAGATGTCCGCCCTAAAAGATATGTGTAATAAAGGAGGGGAGAAGAATTTTAAACCTTTCCACCGCAGGGACAGGAGTCTAAATTTTAGTTCCTGCCCCTTAAAAAAGACCCTGTTTTGGGGGGGCACTACTTTTTGGAGGCCCAGGAACTATCTGGGTGAAGTTTGCTGTACCGAGTGTCACTGATTAATCAAAGACATCCCTCAAGGCGGTCACAACTTCTGTACAACTTCAGTCACAGAATAAGCAAGCACTGGTTGCCAGTAGTATCACATGGGAATTTCTTTTGGTTTTATTGACATCAAAAAAACAAAACAAACCAAAGCCCCTTTTTGATCGCAGGAACTTTCCCCAGGGTCTGGGAACCTTTTGAGGATCTCATTGCATTTCGACCGCAGGGACCAGTGTCTAGATTAAGTTCTGTGGACATTTTGCAGGAATGAATGTGGCCGATTGATCAAACACACACAGCGCCGCTGCTTCAACTTGTGTACCGCTTCATTCATAAAACAAGGAAGTACTGTAGTATCGATTTAGGATGTGGGGAGAGCATTGATCTTTGATAACAGTAAAAGTAAAGCTAGGCTTTGCTGTCGGCTTCCCAACTCATTTTAAAAAAGACAGAAAAATAAGAGAGAGAGATCGGTCAGCGTGCTGAAAGGACAGGCGGTAACGTTAGAAGAGACAGACAGTGTGGCGATGAATGAGAGGAAAAACAGTAATGTTCTAAAGCGCAAATACATAAATATCAAACCCTGAACAGATGATTCACTGTGGAGACAGACGGTTTTCCTCCTCTGCATTTCATTCATCCTACGTGCATCAGTAAAAACTATGCAGCAGTAAATGTCATCGCAGTGAGACAAAAACTAAAGTTTTGTTTTTTGACATGTTTTTTAGATGAAACGGGCGGACACACTGAACTGCCGGCTGCAGACTGTGTTTACTGCTGCCACCACCAGCAGCCCTTGTCTCATGTCACGTTGTTTTCATGTTGCATACGTCAGCGGACTAATTTGTCTAATCTTTGTAGGTCTTTAGATCGCTATGGAAATGCAGACAAGGATTGGCTGAAGTTTTGGTTTCTTGAAAAGTAGTCCCAGGACTGATATTACCAGGACCTTCTTGGTGGAAACACAGCATATGTAGTGGATTTAACAACTAAAACTAAACTAAAAAAAGTTAAATATAGGGAGTGTGCGAGCAAGAGAAACAACAAAACAGAAATAAAAAACTATGAAACACTCAGCAGATTGTCACTACACTGGAGACAGTCTACTTTTCCACCTCTGCACATCTCCTGTGCAGTATCCATTCAAACATCACCATCATACTACTAAGACGAGGACTGTGTCTCTGTGTTATTTCAAACAAAGCTGACGTTTTTTTTTAAATGCATTATTGGACTTATACGCCTAAACTTCACAGTTCTTACGAGATGATAGGAGCGTAAATAGGAATGTGTTCAAGGAACTTAACTCCCATGATTTACTTCCGGGTGCTCATTAATTTCCTGCGACTAAAAATCATGTGAATGTGCACATCATCACACTTCTTTGCCATCATTAAGGTCGGCTCTATGTTGAACTATTGTGTGTTGACATGATGTCTTTTCCTCACACACAGAGAGTGCTCTCTGGGAAGGACGATGACATTTTGGTGTACCAGCAGATGATCCGTGATCTGAGGGAAAAGCTGCGCTCGGCCCAGCTGGACATGGACAAAGGCAACATTATTGCCTTGCAGCAGGTTTGTCCCAAAACAACAGAAACAGAGGAGGAATTAATCATCTTTGATATAGTCGGCACATTCAGAGCACATTCCAACGCAACAGTTTGTTATTAATGGAAAAAAAAAGTAGTATTATAAATTTGTATTTACTTAAAGTTCACAACATCATTACAGTAAGTGGTTATGTTTTAATATGTCACAGTAATAGCTGCAAGACATAAAGATGCTCAAGAGTTAAAATTAGTTTTGGTAAAGCATCATTAAAATATCCAAGATGAAAATCCTTATTACAATGTGGAAAGTGCATGCCTTTTGTTTGTGTCCTTTGAAGCAGGGAAACCCTGACCTGTCATGCCATGTTATTCCATCTATTGGTCATTTTTCCTACTTTCTGCTTTCTCTCTCTGCCTTGACATGCCTTATCAACCTGTCCTCCCTTTGCATCTCTCTCTATCGCTGCTCTGGGCTAGGTTATATATGACCTCTGCAGTGTAAGTTCCATCTCTTCTGCTCCTCTCAACCTCAGCCTCCCCATCTATTTCATTTCACTTCATATATTTCCTTAATGATGACAGTGCGGATGATTCAGTGGGCTACAGCTGGGCACATTCTTACACATGATTTACACCTAGTTTTAAACTGTTGGTGAATGTCTTAAAGGCCGTCCAAGAGAGAGATAATCAAATCAAGATCCTGAGTGAGCAGGTGGAGCAGTATACGGGGGAAATGGAGAAGCACACGCTGCTCATCGAGGAGCTAAAAACGTCCACGAAGAAAGACAGAGGTGAGTGGATCACTGCTTAAGACTCCAAACTGATAACCTTCATACCAAAGATAATTGTCATGAACTTAAGGTCAGACAGCCATCCGTCCAAAATGATCTCAACACTCCTTTATTTGAGTTGTGACCACTACAACACACTTTCATCAGCCTTTATTCTCTCACTCGTGCACTGCAAGTAGGGCAGGGCAATATGGGCAACATCTTCTATCACGATACAGGTAATTTCATATCTCGATAACGATATACATCACGATATAGCATGTTTTCTGATCATTTAATACATAAATAGTCTATATGAAATAACTATATGGTGAAGTCCCATTTTGAATGCTCCTGTGTGAATGAAATACTTTCTCATTTAATTGAAAACTTAAAACCGTTTTAAGTGAAATTATAGAGAAAAAATGAATAAATATTTCCAGCTATACAATCACTTGGTTTACATGTATGCACACAAATATAGAGTAATCAGATTAAGACAATGAATAAACTGGGGTATTCCCATAAGCAGAATTCTTATCAATTCAGTTTTTCTGAGAAATGTAAGTTAGTATGTGCCTGTTATTACCAATTTACGTGTGTCATGATATTTCCATACATGTTTCATCACGGTACGATTCCATTAAAAGACGATAAATGATCATATTGGATTGTCGCCCAGCCTAACTGAAAGCATCTGTAGTAATAACGGAGAGGCGAAGATGTTAGCCCCAGTCACCAGCTGAATGCTTTTGTGTTGAGGTGAAAGTTAATTTGCTCTCAAGGCCTGCTACCATATGGCGGTTACAGCTGATAACACCCACCCTCCGGTTCAGTGGAGTGTTGCTGTAGTTTTCACTGTTATCACTGTTTGACTACGAGCCGCTGGCTCAGCTGTCACCATGTTGAGAGCCGTGCAGAGGAAACAGATACGCTCCCAATCTCACATTTAGCAGCTTTAAGTAATTCTGTGGCTGTTAAATACAGGTGAACTTGAGTTAAGTATGTAAGTCTGCAAAGTTACTTATGTTTGTTATGAGGTGAACAAGAGGGACTGGCATGTCAATTCATGTTCACTTTTGTCTGCATTTAAAGAAATCATTTCCTTTTCTTGTCCAAGGCCTTCCATCGGCCGTACAGCTGAGAAAGACGGCAGAGCTGAGGTCCAAGCTGGAAGCTGCAGAGACGAGAGCTGCGGACGCAATGCGGGTGGTAAAGCTTGCAGAAGCTCACGCTGAAGAAAAAGACAAAGCACTCATTGAGGCTTCAAACCGCATGAGCCAGTATGAGGCTGTAAGTCTACAAACACCCTCTCTTTCTCCTTTTTTAAACTTTTGGCTTTTTTCTAAGAATTTAAAAATCCAAATCGAATTAGTTGAGACTTTCCAGACGCAAAGCTTCTGTTTTTTTTTTTCCCCCCTTGTCCATTGTCACTCTCAATAGACATTGCAATGACTATGTGACTATGGTGTGATCAACATGCTTTTTGGGTCTACAAGCTAAGTGTTTGTCTTCCGCCATGTCTAATCCTGGTCTACAAAAAGTGTGTGAACCAGGAAAAGCCGGCGTGTGTGAGTAGTCACAGCTCTGTTTCCGTACAACAGGGCACTTATGGCCTGGAAGCAGCCATCGCCGAGATCAAAGAGTGTAAAAATCAGATTAGAGTGAGAGATCTGGAAGCAGAGGCCATGACCAAAGAGATCAACCAGCTTGAGATGAGAATGAATGACCTCATGGACGAAAACGAGGACTTCCGAGAGAAACTTGGTCAGTTCTTTTAAAAACATTTCTATTCCCTACTCTCGGTCTATTCAGACACCGACTGACCTGGAGAAAGGCCGTTCATTTTACTTTTGTTTATTTGGTCTCAAGGTCTGGAACCAAAGCAGGAAGTGGATCTGACAGCGTTCAGGAGAGTCAAAGATGTCAGACAACGGCAGTACAAAGCAGAAAACCAAGTCCTCACCAAAGAGGTAAAGAGGGATCACAAAGGTCATAAACACTGCTTTTATAACTACTATGTTTTCTGAGCACCTCTCACCTCACTGCTGGATTTCCTTTCTAGATTGAACAGCTTGAAGAAGAGAGACTGGAGCTAAAGAAACGAATCAGACGCATGGTGAAGGAAAGAGGTGACCCAAAGAGTTTGAATAAAAATTGAATAACACCAATCAGCTTTTGGTTGCCGACACTGAAAATCTGGTTGCCATTTTTAGTCACCTTATACTTTGAGTAATTAAGATATGGATGTGCCGGCTCTTGCGGCCTCCACCTCATTATGTCATTGAGCTGCCCGCTTGTGTTGCTTCGAGCTCCAGTGTTTGTCTAGACCCTGTGGTTCTGTAGGATGTCTACCTTGAACTAGTGAATTTGATGCGTCACTTGTCGAGGTATTGTACATGCTTAGCAGTATCATTTTTCCTCCAGCTCATAGATCCTTCCTCAAGACTTCACAAATGTCCTTTTTGTTTTTTGTTCAGGGTTCGTCTGGTTCTCTGTCCGCTGAATCCATTAGTTTGTTTACGGGTTAGTCAAACTGTTCACCCCACAGTCAAACAACTTCATTTGCTTCGCCATTGTTTCTAAAATAGATGCCTGTGTGCACACAAGTAAACGTTAACGCGGGTGCAGCGTTGTCCGGTTCTGACTGTAACAGCAATAATGCAACAAATATAGATATATATATTTATTTCGGGGTGCATGTTTTACCCTTTGCTGTCCCTATTTTTTGTATGTCAAAAAGTGGTTGCAACTGATGACAACCAAAGGTCAAAATGGCCAATGGCAACCCGGCAACCCTTACTGTCGAGCCTTGCCTTAAGGGATAAAGGGTTACTTCAGGGTGTTTCCATCTGTCTGTTTGATATTATATCTCTAGTGCTATTTCTGAAAAAAAATATATTTTCCTAACTTCTATTTATCTGCACTGTTGTTTGACATACTGGTATGTCTGCCATGTGGTTCAAAGCATTTTCTTTTAATTACCTTTAGTGGTATCTAACCATGTTGCTATATGTGGGTTTATCATCTTATGTTTATTTATTTTGCACAATTTAAGAATACACAACATAACAAAAAATAAATAAATAATAGACCCACTGGGCTTATCTGAAGCCTCCACCTAGAGACGGGGTTAATATAAAGAAATAGTATGTCTCCATAATAGTGATAACAAACAAGTCTCACACATCTCCAGCAGGCTGAAGCCTGGGGATCATGTGTTTGGTCATGTGTGTGTGTCCGTCTGTCCGCAGCTATTTTTTTTTTTTTAACGTCCTTCACTGCTAACTCGTCTCTTCTCTTAACGGGCCGGTAGGGGCCGCAAGTGATCAAGCCTTCCCGAGTCATTTGCAGGCCACATTTTGGCCTTTTTTGTGGTTCAAAAACTGACATCCATAGAAAAGTGTGATCTCACTTTGAATCGGAGCATCTGCAGATTAATTCCACACCTGATATATTAGGCAGTGTTAGGTACGATACAAGATGGATAAATCCCCGGTTTTGTTATCTTCGCAGACATATTGGCTGTAAGCGAGCCGGGAGCGGCAATCGAGTGGGATTCAACTCTTCTTTCTTTAGAGGGGAGAGGGAGACGCACCTGGCGGAAATCTGAAATCTGCTGAGTGCACGTTTTCTAGTTTGCACATGTTTTGAGATAACACGTTTTGTTTGTGGTGCTCACAGCATAAAAAAGATAAATCATTCATCACTTTTCAATGCTGCGATGCGATGATGATTGATTTAAAACATTCAACAGGAACATTATTTTCCAAGAACAGTGTTTCTATAAAAGCTGTTGAAGGTTATTGAGATTATCCTGGGAAACAAATTACATACACTTGCCTCCATTGAATTGGGGAGGACATTTATTCCAAAAAGTCCTAGAGGCAGATACCTCAAACCCAAATAAAACCAAAAATATTTAGTCTTTTTAACGTTTTGTTACCCTTTCAAAATTGTTATATGGACAGAAGAAAGATTCAATATGTTCACAGTGTGCTGTTTCTAAAGTGTTATTAACAATCAGCTGTGTTTCTAGGGATCCCACAGTCGAGCTTGCTGCTGGAGGAGGACGTCAGGCCCAGCAGAACTGTACAGCTGTCACTTAAACAAAGCAGCACTTACACAGATGAGGAGCTCCGACGCAAAGTAAGCTTCTCACATGTCAAGTAGACAGACTTGGTTAAATACCATTAAAATGCATAATGATTTCAGAAGGAAGTGGAATATATAGATGGATATGTCCTAAATTCATCACCTTTTAATTTAAAAAGGAATCAGAGGATGTCATGTATCCTAGTAATTATTGAATTAGTAATTGATGCTGATGTCAGAAGGATGCCATGACTTACATGGATATCTGTAACTCGTACATTAAATTGTAAAGAAAGCAGCAGAGTATCCCGTGTTACCAGGGGTTGCTTAAAAGAAAACAAGTAAATCTAGTAGAAAGTAAAAACTATGTTATGCAAAACAACTTCATGAGTTGTGATTAGCATCCAAACTATACATCACACATTTTTACCTTGCAATGAAACCTGTAAGTATCAGTCTAAATTGATTTGAGAATGTAAGTACATAAGAGCTGGATCTGGTTTGTGGCGGCACATTTGACACAATACATGTTGCACCTGCAGCTGAAAGGTTTTAAGGTTTTCATTGCAACCCTTTTGGTGATAAACTTTCCTTTGCAGAATGAGTCCCTGGAAAAAGAACTGAGCAGTAAGGAGAGAGAGCTGGAACTCCACAAGACCCAGTTTCACATCAAATGTAAGTACAGCCCTGCTGCCCATCTGATTTCACATGGACATTTTTACTGTTGATTAAGAGAATATGTTCTGAAGGAATGAAATCCATCAGAGGCCACAGCTTCACTGATATTGTTCCCTCCTGTGTGGTAACTTGTAGTGGATGAATTGTCAAAAGTGAAAAGAGACCTGGAGGGTGCGCTGAAAGATGTCCTCCAAGCCATGAGGATTAACCAAGAGACTACCCCATCTGATGCTGCCATCAATATTCCCAGTTTGGAGAGGTTGGCTAATGTAAGTGTCTCCCGTGCACCAAATCTCACGTTCAACACTAATTAGTTTTTAGGATAAAGTGTAATTTATAGCCACAATGTTTTTTTTTGCCATGATAAGTAACCGGTTTCAGTCAGCTTCATTTTCAAGATTTTAGTAATTCAAAGTGGTCTATATGATTTTTATTTAATTTTTTTAATTATCCCTTATTTAACCAGAAAGGTCCCGTTGAGATATAATATCCCTTTTGCCAGGGAATCCTGGTCAAGATGGGCAGCAAGTAAAAAAGGTTCATATACAAAACGGGGACAGATAACATCAAAACGAAAAACTAAAATATTTAATCACGATTAATCGCATGATTATTAATAGTTAATGGCAATTAATTACAAATTAATCACACATTTTTTATCTGTTCAAAATGTACCTTAAATGGAGGTTAAGTATCTAATACTCTTATCAACATGGGAGTGGGCAAATATGCTGCTTTATGTAAATGTATGTATATATTTATTATTGGAAATCAATTAACAACACAAAACAATGATATATTGTGCAGAAACCCTCACAGGTACTGCATTTAGCATAAAAAAATATGCTCAAATCATAACGTAAGTGCCGAGTCTGTGAAGTGAAGGGGAGACTCGTGGGTACCCATGTGACCAAACCCATTGTCATTCACATATCTTGAGGTCAGAGGTCAAGGGACCCCATTGATCATGGCCATGACAGTTTTTCCTCATTAAAATTTAGCGCAAGCGTTATTTCGCCTCTTTCATGACAAGCTAGTACGACATGGTTGGTACCAATTGAGTCCTTAGGTTTTATAGTTTCATATGATCTTGACTCTAGCTTTAAAACTGAGCCCGCTACAACCTCTGAAATCACAAGTTGCATTAATGCATGCCAAAACAGGAATCAGAGGCTAAAAGAATCAAGGCAAATAAGGACACCTGTTTAAAGCAACAATATTATTCTGTAAAAACAGATTTTGAAACATGTCAAGAGAGGTAAAGATTACAAGTTAAGTCTGCTTGCGTGGCATGATACAAAAGGTAGATTTACCCTGCTCTGTTGGGGTGAGTGAATGAATGAATGAAACCTTTGTTGCCTCTAGGGAAATTTTCTTGGCACAAAAAAGCCCAAAAAAAATATCAAGATATCAAAATATCATCAATCATATATGACAGCACTTAATATCATCAGCATCAGAAAGGACATCAGGTGCAAGTTCAGAGGAAGTGCAGAGTTCAGACCATGTGATCAGAGCTTGTTAAGCAGCTGGATGCTGCGTAGGACGAAGGACGTGATGCCTCTTTGTGTCCATTTAGTGTGAGCTCAATTCACGGTATACTGGTCTGTCATGTACTTCCACTCCGTTTGCGTGTTCGCATGGAGCGTCAGCCCAAACAAAGTGCCATCACAAACCAATTGGCGGGGGAATAGAAGCAGGTTATATAACCCTCGAACAGCGAGCCTGCAGCGATGTCAACTTACTGGCCATGTTACTGGCCAAGGTTACAAAAACATAGATTAATACACAGCTCGAAGTTGTACATCATGTGCAGGAGGGAAAGACGAACCGTATCTCTCTATCCATCTTCAACTCTTGGCTGTTCAGACCTGTATTTATCACCAAAGATCTTGTGAGTTTTGCGAAATATCTCATCAGCGTTTCCAGGTACTTCACCTGCGTCAGTTTTTGTGTCAAATTTTCTGTTTGTTTCTCTTGTCGCTGATCAAATCAGCGTATATTGTGAAGTTTCCTTGGCTACGTGTCTAAATCTGACTGAAAAGAGACTCATCCTGTCCATATAATACAATGCCACATTTAACTTAACTACATTTTAATTAGGGCTGCCAAAGATAATGCGATAATAACATGTTGGCACCAACCACGTCATACTAGCTTTTCGCAACTTAAGCTAAATTTTTAGCGAGGAAAAACTGTCATGGACATTTTCAAAGGAGACCCCTTGACCTCTGACCTCAAGATATGTGAATGAAAATGGGTTCTATGGGTATCCACGAGTCTCCCCTTTACAGACATGCCCACTTTATGATAGTCACATGCATATTGTTTTATGCTAAATGCAGTACCTGTGAGGGTTTTTGGACAATATTTGTCATTGTTTTGTGTTGTTAATTGATTTCCAATAATGAATATATACATACATTTTCATAAAGCAGCATATTTGCCCACTCCCATGTTGACAAATTTCCCTTTTAAGGTACATTTTGAACAGATAAAAACTGCGATTAATCACAAATAACTATGGACAATCATGCGATTAAGTGTGATAAAATATTTGAATCGATTGACAGTCCAAAACATTTTTTATATAAGCAGCTCAGGTTATGCAAAGGCATATTGAGCCCACTACAGCTAATGAATGGTAAATGCACTGGCATTCATATAGCGTCTTTTCTAGTCTTCCAACCACCTATAGCACTTTACACTACATGTTGGCATTCACCCATTCACACACACATCTGTTTGGTGATGCTGAGAAGCTGCTAGACATCCTCCTGGATCCACCTTCTCACATGTTCACATATGGATTCATTTTGGTCATATGGATTGCCTATGTTGTATTTTCATTTTGCTGTTATTCTGTACACACGACATCTATTGCACGTCTCTCTATCCTGGAAGGGGGGTCCCTTGAGTTTTTCCTTATCCGATGAAAGGGTTGCACCGTAAAGGACAGAGGGTGTCGTATCCTGTACAGATTGTTAAGCCACAGCCACCCCGCTAATATAAAACCTCACACATGTGCTGAAAACAATAGGCATGCCGCCCTCCTACTGGAGGTATTTCAATGGCTTTTTTTTCGGTTGATGAAGCAGAGGGCTCGTCACGTAGCAACCTAATAAACAACACAAAGTTGAGGACTCAAACTTGTAGTGGATCGTGCTGTTCTGTCTTCCAGCATTAAACTAATCAAATAGCAAGTTAAATTTGAGACAGCTGAAGAGGATGTTTGTTTGGCTTTGATGTGACACTGCTGGGCTCAGCATCAGACATGTCCAGCACAAGAGGAAGAAACAGGAAGTACCA
>CAKALG010025627.1:0-13742 GCA_916700815.1 Helicolenus hilgendorfi
AGCAACTCACCAGTCTGGCTCCGTGGCTCTCCTCTCGCTGGCCATTTGGGTTCTAGCCGAGCTCCGCAAGATGCCCAAGTAAACACCGGCTCCTTTATGGACAAATCCAATCCCTACTAGCCACACCTCAAGCCTCTAAGAGCCAGCAGTGCCGTTGTGAACGAGGCCTTCAGGGAGAAAAGTGAAGAAAAAAAAATTATGAATGCATTAAAAATGGAGAAATGTTTCATTTAACACTGGACTATTATGCATAATTATACTGAAGCACCTCTCCTCTGGTGCTGCAATGTAATCCTCACGTAGTGACATTGAGTTATTTCATCACACTGTTATTAAAGCAGAGTGTTTTTGATAATTACATGAATACATCGAGACTGTCAATGAGGAACTGTCTGAAACATTTGCGGATGCATGTTGTCGTTAGAAGATGACAACTTAATGGGACGGTTTTTGTTTTGCAAGGAATTAAACACATGCAAAAGCAAAAACAAGCACATTTTTAGTTTCTATCCAGCTTTAATGACACAGCAACAGGATTTCCAGTGAAGGGTACATGTTTGGTTTGCAGACAGACAGAAATATCTTAAGTAAACTGATTGTTTTTGATCTTGTAAACAGTTTTAACAGGATGTTTTGACTGAAAATTTGCTTACCGAGTGGCTGCTCACTTATTGCCTTGTGTCTGGTCACACACTGCCTGTTAGTTGAATCAGATGTGGCTGTTGGGATTATATGTAAAATTATGTATATTTAAGTTATGAACTATTTCTTGCTGACGTGATGATGAATTATAACATAAAAAAATGTAGAATTTTGATTGTTGCTTTGTACTGTATATTTGGGAAGTCTTATTTTAATAAAGACAATTTAAAATTCAAACTCCAGTCCGTTTTGCATAGTAACTGTGATTTTTATTGTCTCTGTACAAAATATACACATTTTGAATACGTAATGCAACCAGTTGAGGCTAGCTAACTAGACAGTCAGTACAACGGGTTAGTAGGTTTTCATTGTTCTAGACACAGTACATGCGGGTATAGACAGGTTTTACTTGTGGCCAGGAATGGAACTTAAAAACTATTGGCAAGGAACAATCAGAGCCAAACCACTTTTTCCCCCAGAAAAAAAAAAAAAAGTTAAAAAAATAATAATGCAGAACAGAAAAAATGTCAGGGTTGAAAGTGCATATTTTCATCAGGGCCTTATTGCACCCTTTACTGTGCTCTGAGAGGTTGGATGAGTGGAAAGGTGCCGATACGTGGTGGAGAACATTATTGCTATTCCATGTCCGTCTCTCTTGCATTCAAAACACACTAAAGCCTATTTAACTGCGGCTTGAGTGTCTCTGTTACTGGCACCATCGTAGATTTAAGTAGTTTGAAAAGAAGCTAATTAATAAGTGTTTGCAAATTCTTCAAAATGTCTGTCTAACGTGTGGGTTTACAACCAAAAACTACATTTCAGTTAGGACAATGTGCAGGTAAACCACATCGCCACATCCTTTTTCTCTCTGATTGCCCCTTGCCCTACATCACTACACAGCATCTCCCTCTCAATTCATTATGCTTTATTGGCATGAATGGACAATATTGCCAGAGCGTCAAGTAATAAAGAAATTATAAAGAAAAATAACAAGGTACAATTCCTCTCTCTTCACCCACAGGTGGGCTGTATGTCTTAACTTATATACCTCTTTAATTGATATCTTCTCTTTGGTGTTACAGAGAGAGGGAGAATACCGAATGAGGGGGGGGCATAAAAAAATTATTAAACCGTGCCTCTCACTACCAGTACACACACACACACACACACACACACACACACACACATATACTATGCCTCTTTGAAATTGAATGAGCCTAATTTAATGCAACAAGGGTTTTGAATTTTTTTTTTTGAAGTGGAAGAACCTGCTACAGCCACACGACATTTGCGATTACAAGTTCACAAATACAATCTGTAATCTAATAAATTCCCCTTGAATGTATGTTGATAGACTAGTACGACTGCTTTATGCCCGTCCAGTCCTGTGTTGAGAGGAGCTGGGATGGTCAAAACAGCTCAGGTCAACTATTAGTGCAATCCCCCACGTTGTACTGCCTAATATCACACCACTGGGAATGCTAGGAAATGTCAATACACACAGTCAACAGTCAATAGACACCTACAGCTAGGACTGTAATAGATTGGAGGCTCGGAATTATTCTACCCATGAATCCCGCGAATGGAGATGGGTGTTGTCCCATTAGAGTCTTACAAAGGTAAGATGGATGACATCTCCTTCTGTTACACATGCACACACTCATACACAAAGGGTGAGGCACCTGTGAATGACTAGGAACAGCAGACAGACAAGCAGACTTTGGAGTATCTCTGTAAATACATAATTGGATAGTAGTGACATCATCATGCGATATTGTAATCAGTTCCTCTGTGGAAAACAACCTCCACCTGTAAAACGTGAACGCCTGGATCTCCAATTCAGTCAGCTGTTTCCTCAGGAAGCGTCTTTCTCTCTCTCTCTCTCGTCCACAAGATGGCGGTAGATGCATTTCTATTTTTATGGCCGGTGCACGAGCAGTCTGGCGGCTCCTGGGAGTTGTCACCCACATGCACAAAGGCAGGGTCAGATTCACAAATCTCAGCCATCACAGGGAAAAGCCATCTTAGATCAAGGTTTGGAGGCCGCTTCCTCCCTCTGAGTTCAGCTAGTACAGGCTGTGATAGTTCCTCTGTCAGTAATAGTAATAAATAAAACAGGTGGGGGGTCTTGCGTGTGCCAGTGCATGTGAGCCCGCTGCTTGCCTGCGTTCGCTGTGCCTCTGGGGTAAAACTAAGGTTCTGCATGATGAGTTAGGGAGTCGGGGAAACTCCATTGTTGCTTGGAGAAATGTCACTGGGGGTCCAGGAAGAGGGAGAGGGCCTCTCGGTGCCCTCCGGACTCACGGCTCTCAACAGATACACAAGCTTGCAAGTCAGAAGACGGCCACACACACACACACACACACATACACACATACACACAAACAGTCACATTCACAAACTCTTTCTCTCTTTTCAATCCCGATCCCTCTCACACACACTCCCCTCCCTGGTGCCAGCGTACTCTCTGGTCCAGGTTCTTAGATGACGTTGTCAAACAGCTGCATGGACTGCATGATGTTCTCATCCTAGACACAGAGAAGAGGTTTGGATAATAAGTAGGGCTGTCAGTTGATTCAAATAGTTAATTGTGATTAATCACAAATTAATTGCACATTTTTTAACTGTTCAAAATGTACCTTAAGGGGAGATTTGTCAAGTATGTAATACTCTTTTCAACATGGGAGTGGACAAATATGCTTGCTTTATGCAAATGTATATATATATTTATTATTGGAAAGCAGTTAACAACACAAAAAAACAGGCAACAACAGCTGTCAGTGTGTCAGTGTGCTGACTTGACTATGACTTGCCCCAAACTGCTCAGAGGTCAGAGGTCAAGGGATCCCTTTGACAATGGCCATGACAGTTTTTTCTTCACCAACATTTAGCACAAGTTTGGAGCGTTATTTAGCCTCCTTTTCTAGTTCCATAAGATGCCAGTATCTTCACTAGCATTAAAATTGAGCCCGGTACAACCTCAAAATTGCAAGTTGCTTTAATGCACTAAAGAAATTAGTGGCGTTAAAACAAATTTGTGTTAGTGCGTTATTATCTTGTTAACTTTGACAGCTCTATTAATAAGGTGTCATTTCTCCTTATGTGTCAGCCAAATGATTCACACTGGGGAGGAAGTGAGGATTAAAGGTAGAGTTAAGCAGTTATAACAGCTTGCTTTGCACCATCCAAAGTTTAAAAAAAAAAATCACCTACCAGCCCCTCTAAAGCAAATAAACAGAAATGCAAAATGACAAATTGTGGTTTTACGAGGAGTTACGTGCTGTAAATATTTCTTTGCAGATGCAGTGACTTCCTGGAGTTGCTGGAAATCATTCCAGGAGGAAGGACTTCCCCTGACTTTATGCTAAGCTAAGTTAAGCCTATCACCTCCTGGCTCTAGCTGCATACTTAATGCACAGACATGAAAATGGTGTCAATCGTCTCCTCTAAATCTCTGCAATGCAAATAGCATATTTATATGATGAACTGTTCCTTTAAGACTTGAAAATCCACTTTTCCGACCCACCTTCTTGCATGACTCGATGAACTCTTCTATGGTGACCACTCCGTCTTTATTCCGGTCCATTTTCTGAAAGAAAAATATAGCAGCCACAGGTTTACTCACTGAAAAACGACTGTATGCTCAATCATTTTGTAAATGATCTTCTAACTATCATCAGTAATATTTCTGTGTTTTTTAACAACCAAAGCTCCAGGTGTTAATAGAAAGCAAAGACTGTTGAGTTTGACCTGGAAGAAGCTCTCCACATGTTCTCGTGGAACATCGTCCTGCATATTGGGGTACGTGTACTTCCCCATCATGTCATAGATGGACTTCATGATGTCCAACATCTCCTGGAAAGTGAAAGACAGAAGGGAGAACATATTGTCGAGGATGTAGAACTTGTTGGATAACATAAAAACACACTTTGAAGCTGGGTTTTTAGAGGTCATGAGTCCTAGAGCTTGTTTTTTTAATTTTTCTAATTAGTATTGAGTATATATATTTAATATGACATCTGCATCCATTTTCTTTCATGCCCCAAAAGAACTTGGTTATGCAATGGTTATATATAGCCATATGTACCACAGGGTATGTTCGACGTACTGGAGCGGAGTTCTGAATTTCAAAATAAAAGTTGATGTATTCAGATATCAATCAATATCCTGGCAGACAATTTCCACAACTTGATTTCCACCAAAATTGAAATGTAGAAATAGTAACAGGGTGCCTCCATATCCCCCACAATACTGAGCACGTGACCTCATAGTCATTAGTCACTACAGCCCTGCTTAGAAGCCATTACAGCAAATAAGCAGAGAAAGCTAATAACAGTGTAACATGCGTTACCTCTTTGGTGATGCAGCCATCTTTGTTCAGGTCGTAGAGGTTGAACGCCCAGTTTAACCGGTCATTAATGGTCCCTCTCAAGATGATAGACAGGCCAAATACAAAGTCCTGAGATACACGGGGAACAATTTACTGTATTGTTTTGACGTTACTTGAATGTTAAATCAACACAGTAAATGAAGTCAAATCTTCATCACAGCACTAATCTTTGCCGGCAGGTATTTAGAGAGAACGCATATTTGTGTGGAGCACACATTTGCTCTCATCTCTAAAAAGGAAGCTGATATAAGAATAGAGCTCACCTCGAAACTAACTGAGCCGTTTTTGTTCGTGTCGAAGGCTTCAAACAGGAAGTGTGCGTACATACTTGAATCTGCAAAAGGTAGAGACTTACAGTAACCCGCGTGCCCTCGAAACATGAAGTCTTTGAACAGCTCGGTTTAGCAGCCAGCTAAATATAGCCGAGATATAAGAATAATTTCAAATACAACTGGAGGCGAGTGGTTAACATTTCATCAACCTAAATATCACGATGTGAAAAATTGCCTCGCCTCTTTGCAGTGGTTCAGCAGAGCAGATTTATAATGAGTTCATTACGTTCAGTTCATTGCGGTGATGAAAAGCTCCATGTGTACCGCTACAGAATCTGTTATTTAGACTTACACGTTTATCTGAAGTCTATGAAATGAATGAACGGTATAAATTAAAGTATTATGGACACAGTTGGAGCTCTTCAGGTTTGGTAGGAGTTGACAACTCACCTCCCTGCGGAAAGAACTGGGAGTAAATGGTCTTAAAGTTCTCCTCATTCACCACACCACACGGACACTCCTGAGATACAAATGTAAACAGAGAAAACTCATTAGTTCCCACAGAGTACGGCACATAAAAGACCGCAGTCTGCCATCAGCCACACCTACATTTTTGAAACCTCTGTAGAGGACTTGCAGCTCCTTCTTAGTGAACTTAGTCTGCTCCTGCAGCTTGTCCATGCTCTCAGGGCGATGACACACAGTGGATAACTCAAAGTCATCTTCCACGCTGTCTGTGTGAGGGAGAGACCAACGTGTTAGTCAGCATTTATCATCACTGCACCCACACCAACCTCCAGGGAAAACAGGACCTGGCTAACACATTATAATGAAGTCACCAAACTGATATTGAGTTCATCATACAGCACAAGTCATATACATAGAGCAAAATAATATCCTTTATTTACGCCAACGTTAATCTTTTTTTAAAAATTATTATTATTTCACTGAATCTAAACATGAATTCAGTTTTCTATACATAATTGTGATGTTACTATAGGTCAAGCATTCTCCACACATATTTGTTCGAGCACAAGCTACTGTACTTCATATCAGAGTGTAAGAAAATATCGAAAAATATCACGATACTATGTTTTGTGATACTGTATCAATTCTCAAAAAAAACGTTTACCTGAAGTCTATGAAATGAATGAACGGTATAATTTCTAATTAATAGTTTACATGCAAACATGAACTCAGTTAATACTTTCATTTGCAAAGTAAAGCGCCCTCTCAGTGTGTGTGGCCTCTCAAAGTAGTGCTATGATGTTGGATGTTACAGGGACTGTGATAAATGCTAATGCACATCCCCCATATTGTGTTATTGCACGGCTTTGTTGAATACTCGATTCTGATTGGTCAATCACGGCGTTCTGTGGTCTGCTATTTCTTTATAGCAGACCGTTGCTATGTATAACAGACGTATGTACATCAGTTCTGATGTCAGACTCTGGCGGACCAGTTTTGTGTCAAATTATTGATTTCTTAAGTAAGTAGCCGTGTAATAAGCAGGATAATGTACAGCTAGCGGGTCATTGTTGTGAAAGAATCCCCTTCAGGGCTATGAGAGACCCCTCGCTGCATTGCCCTGTCAGGGTTTCTTTCACAACAATGACCGGCTCTCTGTACATTATCCCTTACATAGTTTTCTTAAAGTTAGATTTAAAAAAAAAAAATGGCAATATATCGCCTTGCTTACAGTATCGCAGTATATTGCATCACATTGAATGGTAACACATGTATTATGGTACGTATCGCTAGATTCACAGCCCTACTTCATATCACAAAGCATAAAAAATGGTCAGTAAGGCGTCTATAAAAAGGCTGAATTTCTTGTCTGAAAACTCAAGAGTAAGTAGACTGAGGAGAGCCCTATACTGAGGGAGTGAGAGAAGAGGTTTAACATGAATGAAAATGGTAAAGAAGAGACATTTTAAAATGTGTGGATACACATCCACCAACAGATATTCGTCATCCCTGCTGTTTCTCCGAAAATGACGGTCATTAACTGTAACTCACACACACATACACACCTACACACTCTCTCACACATGCTGTAGCCCCAGGGAACAAAACACGCTCCAAATCACAAAATACGAACACAGGTCTGACGCAACAGCAGCAATAATGTGTTTTAGAGTTTGTGGGGTTGAGTGTGTTCCTGTACGACTGTATGTTGGTCTATGTTGTGTACTATCAATGTCTCGGTGGCTGTGTGTACATGACTGCATCCAGTGGTGGAATGTAACTAAGTACATTTACTCAAATACTGTGCTTAAGTACAAATATGAAATACTTTTACTTTACTTGCGTATTTTCTTTTACTTTGTGCTTCTCCTCCACTACATTTCAGCGGGAAATATTGTACTTTTTACTCCACTACATTTATCTGACAGCTTTAGTTACTAGTTACTTTACAAATTAAGATTTTGCATACAAAATATATGATGAGCCTATAAAATATGATGTTTTGTTACAAATTAACAGTATGTACAAGTAGAGCTGAAACGATTAATTGATTAGTCGACTGACATAAAATGAATGGCCATTTATTTTGATAATTTGAGTAATTTTTCATATAATTATTATAATTAAAATAATAAATAAAAATATGTAAAAAGGTATGATTTCATGGTTCCAGCTTCATAAATGTGAGAATATACTGCTTTATTATTTTATTTTATTTTGGCTGTTGGGCACATTGTGAGTTTGTCACTATTTTCATAATTTTTACAAACCAAACAATCAACCTAATTGAATACTCAAGAAAATATTCAGCAGATTAATCCATAATGAAAATAATCATTAGTTAAAAGTTCAAAATGGGCTCCACCTCAACTAAGTACAGTACAACAGTACACTCCTGCTTTTATATTAATGCATAAGTAATAATAATCTAATGATAGTAGTATATCTTGTTTTCCCTCTGGATCAATAAAGTTTCTATCTATCTATCTATCTATCTATCTATCTATCTATCTATAACGGTCACAGGGGACATTTATCTGCATTGAGCACTTAATATTTTAAGTGCATTTTCCTGCTTATACCTACATACTGAGGTAACATTCTCAATGCAGGACTTTTACTTGTGGAGGCTGCATCCACACAAGCGTCTGTATGAATCTTCTCAATTCATTAAAGAGTCGGGACACGTGGAGGAAAGTAGAGATGTATAGAGAGTGAAGGAGCACTTGCTTTCACTGATTGAGGGGACAGCCTCAGGCGTGCAGCACGGCAGCAGCTTGAGGAATCGCTGCTTTATGGTTTTTTTGCTTTGGCTGGTGGAAGGATTACCTGTAATCACCAACCATAGCACAAAGGTTAGACACACACACACACGCAAGTCTGCAAATTCTGTCTTCACACGCACATGCACACATGCCTGTGAAAACACACTCCATGCAACGGACAAATGCGACAACAGACTGATTCATGCTGTTTAGTCAGATTGGTAATTGCCTGCTGACCTGGCTCAGCGATGGGAGACCACGAGTACCACTTCAAACAGTAGATATATTACCACACAACAGCAGCAGCACAGCGTGATCCCTAGAAACACACAGTTTCCCTGATCAGACTGGCGCTCATATCACAATGCCACATTCAGCAAACTGAGTGAAAACCAGCGGAGAGTATCATTTCAAAACCCGTCAAACATCAACAGTTTTACATAACAATCGGCTTAACGACTTAATTCCACTTCATAGTCAAATATAATTTGCCAGACAGATGTGCTGCAAAAACCGCCTCAACCTGAGCCCATCGCGTCTACCACCGTAGTACCAGCTCATCTCAAAGCAAACTTCATGACGCCTATTTAGAAGAAAAACACATTTGCACACGTGAAACCATGTACTTACTCTTGCCTCTTAGTTTCCATGGTAACAGTCCCCTCACCCCTTTTAGCAGGGCCCCAGCGGTTTGAGGGATGAAGGCCATGATGGGGTGAAAAACAATAGAACCACAGCAGCACCTCCACCGACTATCTAACCTCTCTGTGATGTGTCACCTTGTTGTCTCTCTGCTCCACGGAGCCTCGGGGACTCTGGCCCTCCTGACCTGTGGCTCTGGCATCATTTGGAGCCAGAACAGGCAGAACATGTTGTCCGATGGATACCAGATTAATGCATCCAGCCGCCAAGTGCAGGCCAAGCCCTCTGCCCCAGGGTCTGTGTGTGTATAAGTACATTTTATTTCTCCATATGGACCCAACAGACGCCCACAACACAGAAATGAATATCAAATACTTTCACCATCTGTCAATGGTACAAAAATGTAAATCTTTAAAGTAAAGTAAATCTTTAAGTATGTCTGATGGCAAAGTCGTCCCAATGGATTTCTGAGCAGTGGTGGATGTAGAATTTTAATGTTGTAACTGCTTGAGGTGAAGCTAATTGTAACTAAATGGACTAATCAACTAAATGGATCAGAGATTTCTGTTTTCTACGTCAAGATAAATACACTCATAAGCCAACATGGATGAGAAGCCCTTCAAGTGGTGATCAAATGTAAACATCTACAATTTCATGACAGCTTGGTAACTCTATCTGCGGAAGAAGATCAAAAGCTCCAGAACAGCTACACAATGGACCTTGGGGTGAGATTGTTTTCGTCAACTAATTAACTTTATATACTATCACCGGTTTATTTGTTAGTTGTTGCTGCACAACAGTGCATTATATTCAACTTAATCATATGTTTTGTATGTAAATATTTAATTGAAGTAGCAACTGCAGCTGTCAAATAAATGAAGTGGAGTTCAATTTGCAATATTTCAATTTGTAAGATACAGTGAAGGAGAAGTTTAAAGTAGCAAACAAAAATGGAAACTCTAGTACTGTACAGTGCAAACCGTGGCCTGATCAAAGAAATACTTCAGTGTTCTTCAGCTGATTTATATGTATTTGTGAAGGAAGCGTCATCTCACGGTGACACCCTGCAATTGAATGAATAGGTGTGTTTAGAGTGGAATCCAGACACGCTCTGTCAAGAAACAGGAGGAGACCAAGCCCCCAAGTTTTCATAGCGGCCAAATGGTGGTAAGACAACTTCTGTGTACGTCACATGATGCCATTGGACCGAAAAATACTTTTCCCCATAGACTTACATTGGGAAAGAGATGTCTTTACCTCAGCGGATCATTATTTCTTGGGGGGTAAATCAACTTCCCAGTATGAGCACTTGAATAGCCCTCATTAAGGTTCCTAGAATGCACTAATAGCCGAATCCAGAGTTATTTTCCTTCCTCCGTCCATGTGAATGAGTCCCAGACCGAGGCTGGACCAGAGCTGGGAGGCGGAGTTAAAGGAAACACTACTGCGCCCACTCTATGGGCCCAACGGATGCAGAAGATCACTATAGGATCTGGGTACTTTATCAATCGTCAGTCGAGCCATTTTGGCTCCATGTTCCATCGAGCAACTCTCATAAGAATGAACGGGTGCCGGCCTCCAGTTCTCTTTTATACATCCATGGGGAAGACACCCAGCAGCTGGAAGTTGGCTGGGAACCAGCTGGGAACCGGCTGGCAGGTGGCTGGGAGGGGAAATTCAGGTGGCTGCATTTGTAAAGCCAAAATACTTCAAAGCTCACTTAAATAATAAACATACTTGCAACCAGTGCTGAAGGTATATCCAACGGGTATATCTAAAGTTTGGAAAGTATCTTGCATAACCTGAATAGATGAAATCTTTGATGCTAGTAATTGTTGTGAAATACATTTTTAAAGTAACCGTCACAACAGACATTGTTATTGTGTTACAGATGCAGCTTGTCTCTGGGTGTGAAGAGACTAAATTTAATTTCTACTGATTGTTCTGAAGGCCTGGACGGAGATAGGTAAAAAAAACAACAAAAAAAACTTCAAGATTTCTACTTCCTCTGCTCTGCATGGCATACTGAGCTTGAAATACTTGTAAGGACCATGAAAGCAGAATCTGCTGGAAACTGTCAGTGCTTGTTTTAGGACTGAGACACCTTTTCCCTCTCTCACTGTCTCACAGCCCTCTCTCCATCTCATCTGTTCTTTTCTCTGTAGTTTTGTCCTTTGCTGGTGATGAAATATTTTGCTTGTTGTGATGTCTTTGAGTAAATGCGCTCTGGCTGTCTTGGCCAAGTTTGTCTTGGAATAGAAATGGTTGATTTCAGAGGGATTAACCTGATTTTAATGCGTACAGGCACATCTCTTTAAGGTCCCTATACAGTATATTATAAAACATTCCCCCTTACTACACCTCATCTACTATCTACAGGATCTTAGAAACTAAACTGCAGTTGTTGTTTCTATTTCAAAGTGGTTTTAAAGCTTACTGTCAACTTCTGAAATGTAGGTTGTATCTAGTAGTAACAAGCTGTGGCTGAAAACAGTCCTTTGTTGAAAACAAGTAGGTTACTGCGCTCATTACACTATTGCAGTCACATGTGAGCAATTTGTTCTCCAGCCTTTGAAGTTAAAATTGTTTTTTGAGTGGCGCTGACAATGAGACCAGATATTCTTTCAATTTGACCCGAGTACGCAGAAAAATAAAAAACTATTCCTCATCAGGCAGGAGAAAAAAAAGCATCTTTCTGTGTTCTGCAGCTGTTGTGCAGCATTAAGACATCCTTACACAGCGTGCCCTGTAGTGATTGTGCAATTAGAGTTCAATAGTTTCCCCCAGGGTATACTGACAAAACCATCACAACTCTCTTCAGGAAATAAGAAAAACAGCTCTATTTTTAGCTTGATGGTAACACATTTTTGGCAATATCCCGGAACTTTTGAAGAAGCTCCGTGTTTCATAAACTCGAGAGATCTGAGGATCTTCTCAAGGCACAGAGAAACTGTGAACTGAAGTGAAAGCAGCACACGTATTACAGGGATACAGCGATACTGCAGAATGATCCAACATTGAATCTTTCAGCTGTGATCTCTCTAAGCCCTCCTGACACCTAGTGATGAGAGAAGCAGAACTGCAATTCTGAAAACAGTTTCACAAATATTGGGATAAAATTAGACCTGATAGATATCCTGCTGGTTCGGTTCACCTAATGTCATTCATTTCCTCCCACTTCTGCCCAGCTTTACTCTTAACTGCATTCCATCTATTTAGCAATGCACTTCCATACATTTGGGGGACTCACAAGAGGCAAAAAAAGGAAACAAATGCTCAAAATCAATGCAGCAGGGGCAGAGATATCCTGTTTTTTAGCCCCTAATGTGGCTCGAGCATATGGCTCAAGCTCCAAAAACATTGGATCCTACATTTCCCATAATGCATTTTTTTGTTATCTCCTCACTGTTTGGTAAAAGCGCACATCTTCCAAACGCCATGCTTAGTTTGACGCTGATGATCACAAGGTTTATCTTGAAGACATTATACTGTACTTGTCTTGATGTATAAAATTGGTGGAATGCCCCTTTAAGAAAGAAAAATGACAACATTTTAAAAAGCACATCCTCATCACAGTAAAAGGGTAAAGTCCATGGTTGATAAAAAAAAAAAAAAATCTACAGACAGAATCCTTTGGTTGTAAGAAGTACAAATGATGAATTTCAGAGATGTCATTCCCCAGTATGGATAGGCCTATATTTACATACGTTTAGGACATAAATTCTTCAATGAAATGTATTTTTTTCAGAAGTTTCGAATCTTTTTTTGTGTCATAAATGCAGCAAAATGATCCGTTTTAATATTCCGCCCTTCCATGTGAGTTAGAAAGGTATGGATACACTATATTCACTTTAGTATTTCAGTCTCAGACAAAGCCATACACGCACACACACAAGCACGATCACACACTACAGAGGACCATAAATAGGTGTGACAAACATGACAGCTATTTAGTGAAGAAATTAGGCCAAACTACTTTGTTGTGCTGAATCCTTCCAAACACTTCAGAAACACACAAACACAGATGTAGACGCCCCCCTCTCCAGCTGTGCGTTTTTCCTCCTCACGTCCTCTCACCAAATTCATAATTTTGATTTCTCTCTTGGCGCCTCTCTGCCGCTCGCTTGCCGTTTCCCTTACCTGCTGTGTTGGTGAGGTCGATAAGACCCAGAAAGTGCATCAGTTTGAGGGAGCTGCAGACCACCAGGAGGATGCCCACAGTCTGCAGCCCCTCCACCTCCCACTTGTCTTTGAAGAACAGATGCATCCTTTCCCCCTTCCTCTCTCTCCCTCTGTTTCTGTCAAGAAAAATCTTTCTCTTGCCCCGGGGCAACCACTTTCCCCCCCTCAGCTCCAACCAGGAATGCACCGTCTTCGTCTCTCCAGTCTCTCCTCTCGGTCTCCCCCCTCAGTCTCCCTCTATATGCCGGTATTCCTCCTCCATCCTAACGCCGCACGGCTCCCCGCCCGCTTTCTTCACAGAAGGTAGATTGTTATTCTCCTCGTTTCTTCATTGAGAACGGTAAGTGCGTGGCAGCAGGACTGTCGGCTCGCTGCTCCACC
>CAKALG010025631.1:0-18608 GCA_916700815.1 Helicolenus hilgendorfi
ACCGTGAAGAGTGGGCACCATGAACCAGCTGGATGCACCACGGCCACTCAACTGGACCATCAGAAAACTGTGCCATGCAGCCTTCCTGCCATCTGTACGCCTGCTAAAGGTAAAAGAACACAGGGGAATGGAGAGTGGGGAATGAACTAAAAAAAAAATAGATACCCAGGGAGATGTATAGTAAAATATGTCAGGCAGCCCTTCTGCTATCCTGCCACTTTCCAAAGGAAGATAAGTAGAAAGAGGTGTGAGGATACAAAATGAATGCTGGAAAAGCTGCTATGCCACATCCCTGGCTTCCTTCAGGTGTACTTAATGTATAAACCAGTGGATTTAAGGCAGGCTTTAAGGGGGGATAGAGGGAAGGATGGAGATGAAAATGAAGAGAAGTGTGGCAAAACTGCCAGCATAACACTAAGCTTTGGAAGTAAGGGGATGCGCAGAGAGGGGAGGATAAAAATGGAGACGGGAAAAAGCGGGAGCACAGAGAGTGAGACAGAGAAATGGAGGAAGCAGTGACAAAGAAAGTGTGTTGAAAGAGAAAAAGCAAAGATTTATAAATGATTGAGAGCGGAAAAGGACAGAAAAGGACAAGACATTGACAGCAAGAGATGGAAAGAAATCAAAAGGATGAGGGTTGATTACAGGGATCCAGTGTTGGAAATAGCAAGAGGGTTGCTCATAGGGGGAAGGTGAAGAGACCAAGCGAAAGGAATGCGAGGAGGTGAAGGGAAAGGTGGATGGTGAATGAAAGAGGCAGAATATAAAGGAAGAGAGGCTTTGTAGGGATGGGTGAGCAGAAATGTTGAATTGGAGATGACAGACAGGGACTGAGGAGATTTAGGAAAGAAGTGGATGTGCAACATCAAATCCCAGTAGACGGGTGTTAAATTGAATTCAATAATGCACCTCAATGGAAAACCTTGTGTTGGACTGGTGTATTTTGTTGGAATTAGCCAGGTTAAGTTGGCAAACCACACCTTTCCGCCTCATCTCTAATGTGAATAGCCTCTATTAAGTGCCTTTATGGGGCTTGTTTAGAGACATTTGTAGCCTAAAAACTCATCTTTATTCATTTATGTGCTTTTCCAGTTACAGGCCTTGTTTTAAGGAGAGCTATTGTTGGAGGTCTTGAATGCCTCTTCTTCACTCTCCTTTGATCTGGCCTTATCAAACTGGCTCACAGAGCAGTGTCGCTGTGATGTTGAAGCACACAACTAGAACGCCTGGGCTCACATGTCACCCATTTGCATTTGTATAGCCTGGTTAAATTAATGTCATTGTAATCCTTGATCGAATGTGCATTGGGTCTGTTTTTGAGTATGTGTCTGAGGACGTACATAGTGTGGTTGTTAACACATGCTTTACTGTGGAGCTTTAAATGAGGATACTGTTTTGTTAGTGTTGTCTCTATGCATGTGTGTGTGTTTAGAGCAGGGGTTCCCCGACTTTTTCCCTTGGAGGGCCAAAACTGGGACTCATCGCTGGGCCACAGGCCAAAAGAAAAACACCTATTGTATTGTTAAGATGCCAAATGGTACTAGGATCCCAAGTTCCCCCAATATTCCCCCAATATTCCCCCAATATTATTTTAGCTTTTACATAGTTAACCCCTTAAGACCCACCTACTGAATACAGTTGGGCTTATTTCCAGTCATACCCAATTCAAATTTCCAAGACTGTTTAGGGACCCCAGTGTGCAGAAATATTCAAATACACCATTTTAGAAAAGGGGAAAATAACATATTTATACTGCATTCAAAATGCTGCATGTTTTTGCCCAAAACTGCACAGGATTATCATAAAGTGGGCATGTCTGTAAAGGGGAGACTCGTGGGCCCATAGAACCCATTTTCATTCACATATCTTGAGGTCAAAGGTCAAGGGACCCTTTTGAAAATGGCCATGCCAGTTTTTCCTCGCCAAAATTTTGACTAACTTTCGAGTGTGATTTGGCCTCCTTCCCGACAAGCTAGCATGACATACCAATGGATTCCTTAGGTTTTATAGTTTCATATGATACCTTCACTGTAACTCTAAAACTGAGCCTGGTACAGCCTCTGAAAGACAGTAAAGTTGTCAGGATTGCCTGGGCAGCCCTGGTTTAGTGTATTCAGAGCACCCCAAGGTGCTGTCAAAGTAGTGCCATATACAGTATTGCTTTTAGAAAAAAGGTTCATAAATTGCACCAGTGAACATTTCTAAATCATAAGTGATTTTATTCCCAGAAATAAACATTTTACTTAGTGAATCCACTGCAAACACCTTCAAAAGTGTTGTTGAACTGATCTAAATTAGATTCAATTGATTGATTTTTGTCAGCTCCCTAAGCTCCCCAAGACTTGGAAGAGATGATGTCATCAAGTGAGACCTTTTGGATTTAGAGCATTAACACTGAATAAATTATTCCCTCTGTGGGCCTACTACACTAAAATAAGTTTTATTTGAATTTAGGGCTTCCAGCTGTGAAACAGAAAATGTTCCCATCCCTTATTCACTCTGTCCAGGGATGATTTACGCAGCAGCTCCAGCATTAACAACATCATTACCACAGTGTTGTCTCTACTGTTTAGCTCAGGAGATACTTGTTCAAATTAATTAAAAATGAGTTTTAAAATATTGTAAAAAATAATTTTCATTCAAAAATAGCTTCAGAATAGCTATTTTAACTGTCACTGCTGAAGTTTTAACGCCAGCAGCAGCAGCTGAACCTGTAGCCTTGCCTGCGTTTACACCATCGATGAAGCCACAGGGGATTACGGTCCCTGAGACTGCGCCTGCTGCATGTGAATCCTCCTAGGGAGACATCAGGCTGTCAGTGTGAAATTAACGTAATAGGCCTGTCATTATTGTTGGAAAATTCTGCACGACAAGCACTTTCCTCCCATGTCCCTCTAACTTATTACCAGCCCGCTGCTGCCAACTGCATACTTATGCTTGTGTGTGCACCTGAGTGTGACTACAATTTATAGGCTGTCAATGATGTTTTGTGTCTTCCTTGGGCAGGAAAATATGTCTGACAGATTGTGTGTGTGTGTGTGGGTGTGTGCTTGTGTCTGTGCACATGCTTTTCTACATTCCAGTATGTGCATTTCTAATGCAGTGCTACGGGTGCAGTTGACGTTGCAGCAAATATGTACCCTGCAAGCGCTGGTGTGTGAGCATATGATTTGAACCCTGTGGTCTGCGCAGAGTGGCAGAAACGGTTCATTTATTAAGAACTGAAACCTTTGTTTTTAATATTATATCTGCATTTGCAAGTATGGATAACACACCAAGAAATGCTTCTGTCACTACCACCATATGTGTCTCCTCAAGGCTAACCAGTAATGCAATCTCACGTCTTATACAAACACACAACCAATCTAACCTGCTGATGCCCCCAGCCAGTGTGTCTTTTATGATTAGATGCAGTTAATCAAAAACCTACCACCACTTTCACCATCTTCTTCACCCTCCTCCATTATCTGACCTTGTAAAGAGTGGTATTGTGCATGTGTACATGTGTGTGCGCATGAGCCAGACCTGAAGCAGGCTCAGATATTGATCATTTGAAGATATAATTTCACAGTGGTGAGACCCAGGAGCTCATAGCATTGATGGTGGAATTGACTCTGTTTGATGTCTTATCCATTAGAGAGCCGTGGCTTAAAATGTGTAAAAGTGTGTGTTTGTGTGTGTGTGTGTGTGTGTGTGTGTGTGTGTGTGCGTGCAAATGTCCTTGAGTGCAAACTTGAAGATGTTGATTCATATGTGTGTTACTGTCTATGGTTACGTGCCTGCGTGTCTTTCAGTTCAGCTCCAAGATAAATATTTTCGAGTTTTGTGTTGGTGTGAGCAAGTAATGTCATCGGTGTATGCCCAAACACCGTGTAACACACACTGCTTTGGCAAGCCTAGTTGCCGCTAGTTCTTTGATGTCGGTTTGGTGTGTCTTTAATGAGGATGACTTCCTGTCTAGTTATACAGAATGCAGATTTGTTTAAGTTAAAGATATTCCCAAAATACTTGGTCTGCACGTGCAGTAGCGTTACACTAACTCAGTTTTATTAATGGTCCCGAACTGACAATGAATCAGGTTCGTACTGATATGACTGTTCAACAAGTAATTGTATTCATTACAACAGCTTCCTATTGACCTTTAAAATGTCAAGCAATAGTCAAGTGCCACTTCACAGAAGACTAATACCGCTGTTAGACATGGGGGTGTTCCCTGAACTAGGGCACCTAAAAAGAAGAGAAAGCACACCTGGAGTTTCACTCATGGTCGTCGTGATCTCATCCTGTGTGTGTCTAGCTAGAAGGCCACCCAGAAACAGTCACAGAGTCATACAGTTTGTAGTTCATTGTCCCCGCTTCGTAACCTTGTGCTCTTTTATCCGGACTTTTATAAAAGAGCTCTTTGTTGGATATGGTTGACAGTGTAGTTTTAATAAAAAAATTCTATCTGCCAGAGCTTGATTCTTGCTCCTGAAATAATTACATATTTGCAACTTTGACAGCTGAGATTTCTACAAGTTTACGCCTGGGGTTTTGTGAAGACTTTACGGGATAAAGTGTGAAACACCGAAACATTTTTGGACAGAGAATTGGAAATGGAAAATCTGTCTTCTTTCATCCTCTCTCGGCGACTTCACTTCTTTTTATGAATATATTCACCAACACCTCTGTCTTTTCTTTTGACTTTTCTCTAATATTACACATTTTGATTTTGTGCTTTTTATAATCTAACTTTTGATCATCAACATTAAGTTGTCTTAACTGCCTTTTCTCCATCAGTTTCAAGGGAATGTTATTACACATGTCCTTACACAGAGGTGTTAATACCTCTGCAGTGCTGTTCAGTAATTGTGTAAAGAAAATGGTGCATACAGTGAATGCAGTAATAATCCTTTCTTTGGTTCTCTTCACAAAGTTGTTCATTTTCTGCCCTCCCTCTCTTGTCTCCACCTTGCATTTTTCTCTGTCGTGTCCTGTCTGTCTGTCTCTCTCTCTCTCTTTCGTCTTCTGCCTCTTTCTCTCTCCTCTCTTTTTGTCTGCCTCTCTTCCTTTTTTTATTCCATTGCTTCCCATAATCATAAAGCATGGATAACACTCCATCTTATGCAAAATACATGGGGGACGGGATGTTGCTGCTAAAAAAATAAATATATCTCTCTAATGCTAAAAATAAATGTGTGTTACATAAAAAGATACACTGTTGCAGTGCTTTATATCATCTAGTTTAGCTGCGACGAGGAGTGAATGTGCATGGGAGTTCATCCTACACAGCAATCCAACATAATGATATTTGTATTCTTAATGTGTATTCTGACACCTACAATACACAGTATAACCAACGAGCAAAGTACAATCTGTCACCCGTAGGTGGCACCACCTATTTTTGTATCTACAGTAGATACAGTAAAGAAGATAGATACAGTAGATCTCAGCACAAATTGTTTGTGACACTAACTAACCTTAATAGCTGTGGCAGTTTAGAGGTTGATATAGATGGGTTGCTTGTACTCAAATGTGTACTCTTTAAGAGTTTTAAAGTAGCATATTTATATTGATCTGTATTTTCTCTATGTATGTGATCTATTTAGGAGAGTGAGGGTGAGGTCCTTCAAATGAAGATGTTGCACCAGTGCATCAGCCAACAGAATAGCTTTGTATTTACAGACTAAAGGGTGTAATACATCCCTATGTTGTAATCACTGGGTTGATAACAGTTATTATTAAAACACCTTTGTTGAATACTGTATTCTGATTGGTTAATCACTGCGTTCTGCAGTTTGTTATTGCTTTATAGCAGACCGTTGCTATGGGCGCAGTTCTGATGTTGGACTCTGGCGGACAAATTATTGATTTCTTAAGTAATAGCTGTGTAATAAGTGGGATAATGTCCAGCTAGTGGATCATTGTTGTAAAAGAAACCCCTTCAGAGCGATGAGAGATATGATACTGTGCATAAAACATGCAGTTTGGAACTGCATGTTTTTTGTAATGTGATTGTTGGAGCAGCGTAAGAGTTGCTTTTTCAGGCTGAGCTGGGTCTTTTCATTAGACTGCCTCTGTATGATGTAAGTCATTTACACTCTCTGATAAATCACTAAGATTGGGACAGCAGGGATCGTTCCAGTTACCAAGCTCTCGGAAACCACTGATTGAATTTGCCGTGTCAACATTATTTAAAGTTTCAACATGGCCATATATTTATATTATTTTAATTTATTCTATATACACTAAGGAGTAACTCTAACCCTCTAACCCTCTTAGTGTGTAAGTGATGTTGTTTTATGATGGCATGAGAGTTAGCGAGCATGCCAGGGCCCAATTCAAATCAATGTAGCAGGATGGTCAAAGCGGCGGACATTTTTATGTGTACCGTTGTAGCGTTGTGACTTCCTTATAAACTAAACCGACTTGTGGCAAGTTGCAGACTCACTGAGGTGAAGTTTGTGAGAATCAGAAATACTTTATTGATCCCGGGGGAAATCACAGTTGTTCCATTTCAGAATAAATATATATACGGTATATAAACAACTGAATTTGAATTTGTGCTCATTCAAAGACAGTGTAATGAAATGCTGAATGACTTTAAAACAGCTCAGCTATTTTTTTCATTATGAAGAGGTCTTTGTTTCCCTGGCACAAAAGTGGAATAAATAACAGCAAAAAAAAATAATAAACAAAAACATTGGTATCGTCTATCCGCCAAATTGTTATTTTAGACTTCGGTCAGCCCAGAATGTTTCAATCGGTGCATCTCTAGTAATTCTATACTATTTGCATTCTGTACATGTAAACATAAAAGCATAGTTACATAACATGTTACTCTTAACATTACAACAAACAAAGGGCCCACAAATAAAACAATGAATTACAAACCCAATTGGAAAAAATACATTTAACAAAAACTGTGAATTTACATCTACAAACAGAAAACATGATGTGAAAGGGAATTCAGCATGTGTACAGTACATGCACAAAGAAAACTAGCTGCTCGTTCAATATTTCTGCGTGCTGTTCGCTTATGTTTTGTAGTGAATTGGAGGTCAGTCTTGTATCTCCCAAAATCCCCACACTCTTTTTCTGTGTTACATCCACACTTACTGACAGATCCCAACGTGTCGCGAACAAATGCTACATGAGTGTTGAATGAATCCGGAAGAAACAACACGTCGTCACGCCTAAGGGACGGTCCTTTTCCCTTTCTCTCACTCTTCCCCTCTCTTCTTTTGGGTGTCACCAAACCTCAAAGTCACAGTATGTCTCAAAGCTTGCTTGTTTGTGTCTCAATTAACCAGCAAATACCGCATTTATGAGATTTCGATTAACACAGTATCTCACTAATGAGCCACAACGAGAACATAAGCTGCCAATTAACACCTCATTCCTTTATTCAGGCACACAAAGACTTTATATTTCCTATTTGGCGCGCTTCCATTCAACATTATGGGAAGTGAAACAAGCTGCTTCCATATTTGTCTTTAATGCTTTCTAAAATATCTGGATCTTTAAACAAGAAACCAGCTGGAGGAAACAATGTGTCGTCATGCTGTTTGTACTCTTTTTTTTCTTAATGCATTTATCCTGAGTTAATGTTACAGATAGCACAGAACGGCTCTACCTTCCAGTCGGCTGTTGAATCATTTATGAGAATCGATGAATAAAGGACCTGCAGTTTCAGAATAAATGTATAATTTGGTGAACCACTTCTAGCTTTCACTGTGGAAGTTTCTCACATATAGTGTGCAAGCATCCGTGGCACACACACGTACACACGTACACACACACACACACACACATGTATATTCCATATTCATCCACCCACAGCTCCCACCTTGTAGGGAGAGCAGCAGCATACATGACACTAGCGGTAGAGTTATGAACTCAGAATGCTGACCTTTGACCTTTAAACTGTCAGGGGAAATTGTATGCTGGTGATGGAGGGCTATTTAATAATGTACAAGGACAGTCTTTATGAACGCTATAAACTGGTGTAGAAAGTGTGACACTCGTATTTGGAGAATTTATAGTGTGCATTTGTGTATTCGTTGCTTGGGTTGTATGCATGTGCCATGGTTTGTGCATGTAGTATGTAGCTGTTGGATTTTATGAGCAGCGTTATGCTATTGCATCTTTCTTTAAACCCACATGTTACATTTGATTTGAGTATTTCACCATCACTATTCCTCAGCATGTAGCCATAGTTTATAAGCATACAAGGGAGAAATTATGTTTTTATTAGTGATAATTTGTATTCACTGGTAGTAAATGGTAAATGGTAAATGGACTTGCATTTATATAGCGCTTTTCTAGTCTTCCGACCTCTCAAAGCGCTTTACACTACATGTCAGCATTCATCCATTCACACACCCATTCATACACTGATGGCAGAGGCCAACCTGCCCATTGGGATCTAATCTAAATACTCATTCACACACTGATGGCACAGCCTTCGGTAGCCGTTTGGGGTTAAGTATCTTGCTCAAGGACACTTTGACACTTTGACATGTGACTGGAGGGGCCGGGGAACGAACCGTCGACCTTCTGATTGGTGGACGACCTGCTCTCCCTCTGAGTCACAGCCGCCCCGTAATAACCTCGTAGTAACTACATCATGAGGAAGCCATTAGAGCAGGAATAAGCATAATTGAAAATAGGCTTATTCGCTTTTTTTGCCAAGAGTTAGATGAGAAGGTCAATACAATTCTCATTTCTGTCAGTTCAGTATGGAGCCAGAGCCATTAGCTTAGCTTAGCTTAGAATAAAGACTGCAAACGGGGAAACAGCTAGCCTGGCTCTGTCCAAATTTATAGTACCCACTAGGGTTGGACAAATATATTGGCTATTGGCAATTGGCTGACTACATCACCGGTTGTTTTTTAATAGTTTTTTGGGTGATGTTTGTCCTTTTATTTTGCTAATTTAAGGGTCTGCCTCCAAAGAACAAGAGGCGCTCAGCTGCTGCTTTATTCTGTTTCTGTTGAGTTTGAATCAAGTATGTTTTATGATGGTGTACCGCTAGAACAGCTGATTGCTCAGGTGAAACTACAGCAGTGGAAGAGAGGGAGGAGGAAGGGCGCACACACACACACACACACACACCTGCACGAATATATCGGCAATCAGTGATTGTTGGGCGGACAATAGCTGGTTGGAAATTTCACCATATGGGCATATGGGCATATCGCCCAACCCTGGTACGCACCCTGCAATGTATCCACAAAGCTTATATGCCAAAATGTTGAGTTATTTCTTTAACGCTCCATGAAATTTAAAAGTCATACATCAAATTCTTTACACTAAGTATAGAAGTGGTACAGATGCAGAGCCAACTTAATTAATCTCTTTAATTATAGCTATGTGGTACTGTCCTGGGGAATGAGGTTATTTCATAAAGGATGTTGGACTGTGTGTGTGTCTGTATGTGTATACGGATTTGCTGGTTGTAGTTGAGTTTTGCGCATTATGGCATATTCATATATGCATGGATCCTTGGTAGGTAATTTACAGCTAATCAATATGTCAACAATAAATCATAAATCCACTAATCAATACATTTCCATTTAATCACACTCACATATAATTGGCAAGGCTGTTAAGATAATGAAATGGCATGCTGAGGTGTGAGGGGAGGATTGGAGGATGGGAAAAGTATTGAAATTGCATCCCGGGCTCAGGAGACTAAAATTAGAGTCTCTCTAATAATCTGCGATCTGAAGCCATATTGTTACTGAGGCGTGTGTAATCAATCAAGCTGTTGTTCATGTTGAACTGAAGCCACCAAATCAGAGCTACTTGACAGTGTGGTGAAATGCAGCCAGACGTTTCAAAATCAGCACCATGGACAGCGACTGCACAGCATCTCAGACTCAAAGCTCCAATACTGAAGACACAGTGACTGTCCAAATCCCAGCCTGAGATTTTATTTTATTACAGTTTTATTCACTACAGCCAGTGTTATGTATGTCCATTATCAATTAACCTACTGGTCATTTTCTTGTTAATTGCTTTGCTTATAAAATCTTGGAAAGTACTGAAAAATACTAACCACAATTTTCCCAGAAGTTTTTGTCCAACCAGTCATATAAGAAAGATTCAGTTCCTCTTATTTTACAACGCAATGTTTTGCTTAACTTTTGCTTAAAAAATTACTCAATCATTTTTTTATTCATTTGTCAGTCAATTTAACTATTCAGATTGGAAAAGCTTGAGTGACAAATGTCATCACATGGTGTAATTTATAGCAATATTATTTTCTATTATTGCACTTCCCATGGTGTTTTACCAACAGATTCTGCATTCACATTCACATGTACAATCTGGTGTCAACGAGACAAGACTTCGGCATCGGGAAGCGTTCTGGTTTGTTGTCCGAGTAGTATTGACCAATCACGTTGGAGCAGGGTTTGGTTGAATGCAGGTAAACAGTGCAGAGCAAAAGAGACGCAGCGCATTGGCCGAAATGCAATCTGGGAACCCACCGGCTAACGTCTGACGATGATTTAGCTTTTTATTGGTTTAAGATTAGCTTGTAAACTGACTACTTGTGAAACAATCCGGTCGTACACGTCGTCTCTCAACTCCAACTCCAGTCTCACATCTCAAGTTGCTAATCGGACTGTAAACTATGAGCAGAACATGAAAGAGGAAGTCTTGGCCCGGGCATCCGCTGGCTGCACCAGAACCCCAGAAATATAGCCCCTGTTCCCCAGAGGCTTATCCGTCATCAGACAGATAACCGATAGGTTCAGAGATTCACTAACAGTAAATGTGCTGGCAAGACCAAATGTGTAGATTTTGACTCTTTGAGAATAATCTTTGATCCTTTGCTCAGATATTATTTTTAGAAAATGTAGTTGATAGCTATGATACAGTGTCTTTAGAATGAAGTAGAATAGCACACATTACCTAGAAGATGGGACGACAGCAGAGAATGTGTTTGTGTGTGTTTCAGTGTATGTGACATGAAATTACTTACTGGAATCTGTACTGATAGACAGTCCCCTGTTTAAACCTCAGACAAACTCATGGGACTCAATGGACGCGTAGGCATGCCCGTCTGTGGATGTCTGAGCATGTGGTAGTGTAAATAATTGATATGGCCTTGGTAATTGTGGTTTGTGTCTTTGTGTGTCTGTGTGTGTGTGTGTGTGTGTGTGTGTGTGTGTGTGTGTGTGTGTGTGTGTGTGTGTGTACTTGTCTGATGTCCTTTGAAGTCCACTGACATTTTGTTGAGAGATACATAATTATGCACACACTCATACACGCACACGTACACACACGGTGCATGCATGTGTGTGTAGGCTGGCCAGTTTCATGGGGCGGCAGATCAAAGGCGTTTGTGTCTCCGCGGTGGACCATCTTCTCCCTCTTTCTCCTCCTGCTATTTGCAGTTTTTTTTCAAGGTTAGCAGAAATAATTTTTGGGTGAAATCCAGTGCTGTCTCAGTAGCTGAGACCAGAGATATCAGTTCACCTAGATCTGAAAATCGGCATGTATATTTATAAGGATGGCAAGCGTTTTTTGACAGTCATTAATCTAATTAGTATTGACAGAAGGAGGTGAAGTATGGAACTTTGCAGGGACTATTACAGGTGAGACATTTTCATGATAAAACTTGCACAGACTTTATGCCAACTGAAAGAAAAAGGATATTTGTGTGCAGGGCAAACTTCAGCAGAAATTTATACATATATATATATGTATTTTTTTTTTAACAAGTGCAGAAGGCGGTACTGCGGATATATTAGAGTTATTGGGGTGCAAATATAAGTCTAATGTTCTATAAAATGCTTGTCCAGATCGCTAA
Organism: Helicolenus hilgendorfi; assembly: GCA_916700815.1. Lineage (NCBI taxonomy): Eukaryota > Metazoa > Chordata > Actinopteri > Perciformes > Sebastidae > Helicolenus > Helicolenus hilgendorfi. The sequence goes on from CAKALG010025631.1 coordinate 11,804, forward strand.
CTTTCCCTCTTGATTTTATTTGCATGTAATAGTAATGCCCTTACTGTTCCGGCGTCTGGATTTTCACAAGAAAAGTTTGCATAAGTCGTGTGGATTTAAAGATGTTATTTGATGTTTTGTTTAACCTTAAAAACACTCCACATCACATGTATTTTTTTTTTACATAAATGGAAGAGATGTGTTTCTAAATCAAGTTTCCTGCACGATTAAAGCTGGTGTCAAACTTGTGTGCAGTCCAGAAAGTCTGCAGTTCAACTCAAAGTGTTGGATGGCGCTTTTCCCCTCATACAGTCTATGTCCTGACTACTATATCTATTTTGTTTTTATAGTAAAGTAACCCTAACTCTGTAGCTCGCTGTTGCTGTCTTTACCTACGTATAGTTTAATACTGTATCCATTCATTTTGAACTGCAAAAACAAACACCAGTTTTACTGTACGGTTATTAAAAGTTCATTCACACCTGTCACCCAATCAGAATCGAGAGTTTTCAGTGGCCATGGTATAAGTTAGGGCTGGGATGATACACTCATCTACCGATTCGATACTATCACAATACTTGGGTGTCAATATGTATTGTATATGTATTTTTAAGTATTGCAATCCGATATCACAATTTATTGGGATTTTTGTGAACTTTTTTAACACTAGACCATGAGAAAAAGTTAAATCATACACTTCTAGGTACTTTTACTTTGGAAAATCTCTAAATTGATAGTGTAAAAATGATTGATTTTCAGCATGTATGTAGTCAGAGATGTCCTAAAGTCAAATATATTAGTCATATTGTCAGGAATTATGGAGCAATGTGTTTTTATTGCGCCGCAAACATTTTCAAGGTTCCTATATGGGACTTTTACTTTGGAAAATCTCTAAATTGATATAATTAAAATGTTTGACTTTCAGCAAGTATGCAGTCAGAGATGCCCTGAAGTCAAATACAGTACAATTTTGTATACAATACAATACAAAAACATTTTTTTTCTTCTGATGAATATAATACAATACATCTTATTTCCATAATGTATTTTATATATAACCTTCGTTAACACCTTATTTTGAAATCTGGATGTGTTCACATGTTTATATTTCCGCAAACTTGGCCAAGTGCGTCACTTGCTCTCTGTAGCTCTCTCCGTCAACTCTGATCTCTTATTACATCCATGGTCAGCTCGATTGGGGTCGTGTGAATGCATTTAACATAAATGTGAGTATGTGGGTGCTCTACAGTGGTGGCATTAGCTGATTTGTTAAAACATGTATTACAAAATCATAACATTGTGTGGAAACCAATCTCCTAATGTGATGACCAAATTTCTTCAAATTACAGAAGAAACAAACCTGTCTGGAATCATTTGAGCAAAACAGAAACAATCCCTATACCCATCCTGTTATAAAACATAAGCTCTCCCTTTCTGTATACAAACATCTTTAAACTGCCTAAAGAAATGTTCTACATTATGTGATTAACACCGTTATTCAGCTCCTCCTTATTCTCGTCTCCTTTTTTTTTGTTGACAAACCATCTGCTTAGCCGGCCTGTGAAAATGTATTCATGCTGACATATCACCCAAATGCAGCTCAATGGACTTAACAGTGTGGAACAAATAACAGTATTATTCTGAGTGGATTACACTAACGCATCCCCGGACCACCTGTTTCATGAAATCAAAATGGCATTAATCCCAAATGAAATAAATAGATAAAACTTTCTTTCTCGGCAGGAGATTAAGCCTGCGTTGACTTAGCGAGTGAACTAAACGGAAAAAATACTGAACAGCTGTCGGGTTGGCTGGCTGGCATTGCTGTTTCAAAGAAGGGGCTGTTCCTGTCAGGATAACCTCTTCAGAGACTGAATTGCCGGTAAATTCCCAAAGTACCTGGTAAAAGGACTGTGGTTTGTGACCAGGCTAAAATTGCTGGCTGCAGCTGCAGCTCTGATTCATCCGTGCTTCAAAATGAGTCTGCAGCAATTTGAAGACCAGTGATAAGTCGCTATCTGAAAGGGATATAAAAGAGGCTGTGTGGCCAAGTTGTTCTGTAGATCCGCTGGGGAAGATTCCGTGAATATGATTACCTAATGCAGATATATTTGACTCCAATGACTCTACCATCCTTCACACTTACTTTAAGTATAGAAAGTATTGGAAAAAATGACAAATGAAGTCCAATAAGGGAAGTTTGTTTTCATAGAAGATGAGTAAAAAGCCTTCCCCATCAGTAACTCTGGGAACCGTTTCACCAAATTTGCAACATAGAAGCTGCAATTTGCAGCATACGATCATTTCCTCTGGTTCATTTTGCTATTCAAAACTTATGGAATACTTCCGAGGTATGAGCATGTAAGAGTGACAATTATTTGTGTGTGTAAGCAGTGCTTGCAAATCACTTTTGCGAAATGAGCCGCTGGTACAATTGTGGTAAAAATATGCTGTGCAAATATTCCCCTTTGGTGCAATCTTTCCTAATTTCTGAACTGCTGGTTGAATTAAGGGGCATCATGGTGGAGCAGTGGCCTCCAAGCAAGAGGGTCGTAGTTTCAAACCTGGCTTGGGGCCCTTCTGTGTGGAGTTTCCCCCGTATCAGTGTGGGTTTTCTCCGGGTTCTCTGGTTGCCTTCCACAGTCCAAAGACATGCAGGTTAGGTTAATTGATGATTTTGCCTGTAGGTGTGAATGTGAGTGTGAATGGTTGTCTGTCTCTATGTGTCAGCCCTGATTAGGATATGCGGTTACAGATAATGGATGGATGGATGGTTGAATTCAAAATTAACAGATGAAAAGAGGTTTTTTCCATTTCTTTTACTTCAAAAATGATTGAAACGATTAATTACTTTTCTGCGATCGACTAATTTATTTACCTACCAATGGTTTCAGCTCTGGTCTGATGATTGAGGCAGTATTTAGGGATTTAAAACTACCCCTGATTGATGTTTGCAGTGTGTTTGAGCTGTGTATGGTCATCTTATATAGTTGAATTACTATATACTACAGTAAAATACAGTTGAATGGAATAAATATAGTAGACCATTCAACTGCATTGTACTATATACTACAGTACAATAGAGATGACTGGGATAAATACGGTACAGCAGGGATACAGGAGGTCAAGGGCCAGTTAATAAACAAAAATAGTAATATTTATCAGATAAAATTAATAAACATTAACCCTTTAAAAACATCTCGTGGAAGATCGTTTACTTGAATGATCCTGTTTAAAATCTATCTAAAACAAAAACCATAATAGCATTTATTCATTTTGCAGCAGAAAGCTAAGGGTTCTGTCTTTCATGTCATCACGTTGTACGCTTGCGATGAAGTTGTTGCGTTACGTGCAAAATGCCTTTGCCTCGATCTGCTAATAAAAATGAGCATATCTCAAAAACTAAGAAATGTGTATAGTTCAAATAACTTATGGAGTGTTAAGGAATATGTTTTCATGTTTCCACATTTAGAAATATCTGTGTTATATGTATTTATTTTGTGACGTTTTATGAAAAAAAATTGAAATCTTGAAAGTAATTCCATAATATTAAGCAAAAATACCAAGATAGGCACTGGTGCAACATTTTTCTTGCAGAGTTCAAAGGGTTAAAAGGCCCATAACTCATCTCTTTCTATGATTTGAGGACATTCAGAACTCAGGGATCCTTTATGCATTGTCTATGCACTCTTCAATCGTGAATCAATTTATTTTCCATTGTTTATTAGAAAATGGTCGGCAGGCCACCTGGTAGCATATTGAAGGCCGGATTTGGCCCACAGGCCATAAGTTGGGTATCACTGCGGTATACCCATTGAGAGCTGAAATGATAATTGGATGAAAGGTTTTAAGATATTTTGATAATCTATTAATCATTCCTCCATTTAATCAGGAAAAAAATGCCAAATATTTACTCTTTACAGCTTCTCAAATGTCAGTGTTTACTGCTTTATTGTGTTGTATATCCTTGAATTAAGCCCTAGTCTTTGAGTTTTGGATTAGTGGTCAGAAAATAAACATGATTAACCAGAAAAAAATAACTGACAGGTTAATCTGTGCTGAAATTAATTATTAGCAGCTACTGCAACCTTTTGAGCAGAATCTTTTGACATAACACACAAGCACTATGCAGATTTCCCAGTAATCTGATACAATGGACATTGATGAGCGAATAGATGAGTATCAGTGTGTTTAATAGGTTTATTAACACATCTCACTCCACTCCACTGTATCTGAGGTGCTGAATCTGGAGCTGACAGCACCTCTGAGACATTGATGGCATATTTGATTGGGTATGTGTCTTAAACTCCAGATTTAGATGTGTATCTGAGAGTTTTTATTGGTAAAGCCTTTCTCTCTGCATATGGGAATCCACAGCAACTTTGAAATCAACATATGTTCAAGTGATCCGCACAGCTATTTATGTGTGGTAGTGTGAAAAGCGAGCGAGCTAATTAAAGCAGAGGCGCAGGGATTCGGAGCGTCTTGTGATTCTGCTGAGTGGGAGGTTATTGTTCCAAAACAGTGAATATGTATTGGAGAATGAGTTTTGAAAACCGGGCGTCTCAGCACTTGGCCAAGAAATTGTTGAGTCACTGTTATTGATCACCAATCCGCCACCAATTCACAGATTACTGTGGTCACTCTTTGCATTTTTATGCCTCCGCGCCGGCAACAGCCGTGGCCGGAGGCATTATGTTTTCGGGTTGTCAGTCCGTCCATCTTTATATACGTCCGTCCGGTCCATTTTTGTGAACATAGTATCCCAGGAATGCTTGCAGGGAATAACTTCAAGTCTGATTCGATTTTGGTGGTCAAAGGTCACTGTGACCTTACGTCCGTCCCATTCTTGTGAAAGCGATATCTCAGGAACGCCTTGAGGGATTTTCTTCACATTTGGCACAGCCATGCACTTGGACTCAGTGATGAACTGATTAGATTTTGGTGGGCAAAGGTCAAGGTCATTGTTACTTTACATCTATCCTATTCTCTTAAAAGTGATATCTCTGGAACGCCTTGATCAAATTTCTCCAAATTTGGCACAAACATCCACTTCGATTCAAGGATGACCTGATACAATTTTGGTTGTCAAAGGTCAAAGATCAAGGTCACCGTGACCTCACAAAACATGTTTTTTGCCATACCTTAAGAATTTATATCCTAATTATGACAATTTCACACAAATATCTAGGAGGATAACATGATGAAGTGATGAGATTTTGGCCAGACATGGATGAAACTGCAACTTGACTGGTTGGCGGAGGCATACAACCATGAGGTGGTAATTCTAGTTGAATGTAATGTGCATCTCTGTCTGCCAGCAGATTGTCAGAAACATACCAAAATGGTGGATGGAGGATTTAATATATGACGATTTGTTATTGTATTGCATTAGCATAAAGATGAAAAATCCATATGATGGATGTGATGGTTACCCAGTGGTGATGGTTAACTTCAACATGACAATATTTCTTTTCTTTTATGTCACCAGTTAGCCAGTATCTAATAAGATAAATCAGAACTCCAGCTGCAATTCAAGAGATTTATCATTTACATTTAACGTAATTAACATTATTACCTATAACACACAAACTCCAGTGTAATGGAAGCCGTATTTATGCAGTAAAAAACCTGCAAGATGATATGGATACGAAGAAGTTTCCAACCAGTGATTTACCAGTTACTTAGCAACAGCTTTGGGTTATGTTAATACCGTGCTGCCACCAAATATTAAAGGCTGAACCCTGCTCTGATCTGCAGTAATCACAATCCTTGAACCTGCCTGTAATGAGGAAGGAGCCAGTAAAGCCCAAATCTTCTCGTGCACAACAGCAAACGTGTTACTGAGGGGATGCTAAACTCATGTTCATTCAAAGGGATGAGCCTGTCTACTGACAGTCCAACACTTTATTATGATTCAGTGAGGAAGGTGCTTCGAAGGCCAGACAGATATACAACAGGAACAGAGGCTTTATGACAAGTATAATTTGTGTATTTTTTTGAAGAAGCAGCGCATCTTGGGTAAAAAAATAGAGAAAAAATAAAGCAAAATGTCTTCCTTGTGGGTCAAGAACTTTGTCATCTACTGTATGAGGTATAAATATCTGTCATGTGCTACAAAATTGAATGGAAATGAGAAAAACAAGCTACATTCTTGACTTCTTACTGACAGGCTCTTTTTCTTCCAAATCCTCCTACGTGTATGCGTTTAAGCCAAGCAAAGCAAAATCATCAAACTATGTCTCAGAGGGTTTCGACTTCAAAAGTATTTCAAATTGAATATTCCACATTGTCATCCAAAAGGTGTGGCAGCAATTTGTTGTGTTCATTGTTTTTTTTTCAATGGAACACTGTGAAAGGCTCTAAAACCAGCAACGTGGCCTTTTGCAGTGTCTTTATTTTGCTACCTCTGTTAGTGTGAAAGGAGCTTAAGTGGGGCTAAGTCGCTAGCAATGGGATTTTAGAGGAAGCCCTGCTTGCACCGAGTGCAACTTTGTTGTGTGTGTCGGTGCTGAGTGTGCATCTGTGCATCTGAGTGGTGCCAAAGTTTTAAAGAGTTGGGTGCTCACTTTTTGACATTCATATATTCCCAGCCTCTCTGTTTGTTGTGTCATGGAGCCATTTGTAGAAGGTCAAATACTAGCTCGGTGACCCTTTGTTGTGTAGTTGGAGTGCAGGGCCTGCCAGGCATGCCAGTGATGTTAAGTATCTAAGAAGGTATGTCCACATGGCTTTGAATCTCCAGTCTGCGGATAACCTTCCTGACCATTGTTTCTCATCTGGAATATAATGTAGGATTATGTGCTTAAAGGGGCACTGGGGGATC
>CAKALG010025635.1:0-11584 GCA_916700815.1 Helicolenus hilgendorfi
AAGAGACTCAAAATGACTACAGAGACAAACAAAAAGACCACAAAGAGACCAAAACAAATAAAAATAAACTCAAAATGACTACAAAGAGATACAAAATGACTAAACCGGGACACAAAATGACTACAACGAGACACAAAATGACTACAACGGGACACAAAATGACTACAACAGGACACAAAATAACTACAGGGACACAAAACAACTACAAAGAGACACAAAATGTCTACAAAGAGACACAAAATGTCTACAAATAGACTCAAAATGTATACAAAGAGACACAAAATGACTCCAAAAAGGAGCAAAATCAACCACAAACAAAAAATAACGACGAAAATAAATTACAAAGTGAAACAAAACAACTGCAAAGACTCAAAAATGACTACATGAGACACGAAACAACTACAAAAAGACAGAAAATTACTAAAAAGAGACACACAATGACTACAGGGACACAAAACAACTACAAAGAGATACGAAAGTGATACAAAACAACGACAAAAAGGAGCAAAACAAACACAAACAAAACAAGCAACAAAACGGCCAAAACAATTACAAAGTAAAACAAAACAACCTCAAAGAGACACAAAACAACCACAAAGAGACAAAACACAGAGAGCTGTATAACAAAATCAACACAAAACAACAAAAAGAGGCTAAACATCTGTAAAGTCTGTGTGTCTTCCAACCAATGCTAAAACTCTGTACCAAGGTCAACAAAGATGGGGAATCCGTGACCAGATTGCGACGTGCACTGAAGCGTCAAAATGAGACCGCCTTAATGAATCATTCAGGATGTTACTGACTCATAAAATCACATTTTCTAATTAATGCTAATTTAAAAAATGTGCAAAAGTGGTGAGATTATTTGACTTGCTATACCATTATGAATCCCAATCAATCAGTATCAAGACTTTATCATGAGACAATTGCATTAAATAAGTCGCTGGATGTCATGCACCGCATGGGCAGCATCAGCCGGCTCTCAGGCGGTCACTGGCACACACACAGCTGAGTTTGTCTTCAAGCTAATGTGCTATTTCAGGCGTCACTACATTATCTATTAAAATTCTCACACACAGTAAAGTGCAGTATAGCTGCCTTGTTGCATTGAGTGAAATAAGAGTGTGATGAGGCATAGAAAGTTCTCTTCACTTGTCCTCCTTTGAGCCCAGGGGAAAAGCAAATCTAATTTAAATATATATGTGGAATGGTAGAAAGGAATATTCTCATATTCCCCTGTGAAGAGCAGTCTTATTGAAACTAAAATCCTAATTATGTCCAATGTGAAACCGTCCAATTAGTGCATGGACATACCTCTCCACAATGCTCTGCTTGTATTCAGTACCCAATCACCTCATTTGTCCCTGGACGTTATATAACTCCTCGTACGACTTTAAATGGAGGTCAGCTCAAGCTCCATTCACAAAGGACAGCAAACCCCATTGGCTGGTGAACAGGCATCGCCTTTCAGTATAATCACAGTCCTAATATTGAACATCTGAAGTGCTTTACCCTCAACTGGAATACAAGATCAGTTAAATGTGGAGTCAAATCATGTAATCAAAAACACTTATCACAGTCCGCTAGCTGTCCGTTCTGTGTGTGTGCTGAAACAATAATCTGGAGTTTATACACAGCCATGACTCTGTAAATGGGAAACAAACAAAGTGGCTCAGACCGAGCCTTTATGGCTGTATCCAATGTTTTTGAAAGGCTAAACGCCAACGAATATGGATTGAAGCAGCATATTTCGTTTGATAAAAACATGTTGGAAATGATTACATCCATCTTTTTTCAATAACATTTGACATTTGGACTTTACAACGCTCTGGAACGTTATTGGAAATGTTTGAATCACACGATTTGGAAACAATCCTATGCAGCCACTACTGGAATCTAATTCTACAAATAGTATAATAGGCTATTCAACGTATCCTCATACAAAGGTACAGTATTTAGAAAAAATAAACTTCCCTCTTCACAGGAAACAACTTGGTTAGGTTTAGGCACCAACACCACTTTGTTAGGTTTAGGCAAAGATCGTGGTTTGAGTTAAAATAACTACGGAGGTTAGTTTACTTAAGAACAGAAGTTAAAAAAATCAATCAATATTGGCTTCCGGTTTCAGCCAGTCTCCTAGACGAAAGTCCGCTGTTTTTTTCCCCAACCGTCCACCCCAACCTACTCCTGACGCTGCATTTGTTGCTTTTTATACTTCATGGTTACGTGGATGAAATATGCATTGATTTCGTAAGATATATACGAATAAAAGTGCGTTTTTTTTTGTAGGTATAGCTACAAACGGTGTATGAGAACAGCCTGTACTATTTACGACCGAGCCTGTTTGAAAGCGGTACCGACAACGTTATCTTCACTTCACCTGTCTCGTCACTGCTGTGCCCGTTAACCGCCCGCATACGTTACACGTTCAAGAGTAATGGATGCATAAAGAGAAAGGCAGTGGAAATCTAGCACCTGTTAATGCTCTAAAGGAGCACTGACGGGAGGGGTGCGTTTGTTTGGGTGTTGAGTCAACAAATCTTTCTCCTGAATCACAGTCTCGACCTTTTTAATGCTGTAATTTACAAGGCCATGAAATAACCTAATAGGCAGACTGGAAGTTCCACCACATATCAAGCAGCACTTGTGACCTTTCAGGAGGAATCTCTCCAATCCGGTGCCAATGATTCAATCAGCCGAGCCTGAAAACTGCTCCAGCCGGGACAGGGATTCCTACTGCGGCCACAAAAATGCATTGATAATACACAGTTTTGGTAGCGCAACGCTGCCATTTGGAGCCCTGACGAAGGTAATCGGAAATCCTATTTGAGGACGTTTGAGAAGCAGGTTGTTATTTTAAAAGTCATATACCGCTGCTTTAGATGAGCCTCCCCGCGGTGGAAAGGATTGACTTCTTTCCCAGGTGTGCCGAGTGACGGCGTGAAGCATGAATAAGTTATAAGTGAAAGTCAGGCTCTCCGACCTCCCATGCTCTCGGCCCTGCAGTGCGGTGCAGCGCTGTGTGTGTGCCATATATCTGTGTGTGTTTAATGTAATGCAATAATGTATTATAGTCCACCTGGCAGTGAGAAAATATTCAGATTTATGGGCCTGCCATTACCTGTGACGGGGAGAGTGCACATACACACACATAAACTCACTTTGCTTATAGTGAATATGCAAGCATATATCCTCTATGGTCATAAAAAAAGAGTTGTTAGCTGGGGATGAAGATGACTAAGACATGGAGTACAAAGTCAGTGAGAGGAATGGGAAGATGGGGCATTAATCAGAGGACATGCATTTTGCATGAAGGTGGGGAGGGGGCTTCGCACGGTGTGACTACAGTGTAAGACAGCTATGAATTATGAATGGAATAAATGATGGTCTCAGTTGGATCATTAATGGTTTGAATTATTAATCGAGTCGTTCGGGCTCAGGTGTGATTTTAATAATCCTTAATCATCTATTTTAGTCGGTTTAGGGCCTCTGAGAGGCATCGGAGATCCAGGTGTGAATAAAGATGTTTGCCTCATCTTGTAAAAATCGAATTACTTAATAACTTAAATCACTCGCAAATTCAAATTAATATGAATGCATATCAAGATTGGCTAGTGCACATACTGTATCGTCTTTAAAGAAGAGCTTTATGATTGAGTGTTTGGATGACAAATGTTTTGTTATGATTTGAGCATATTATTTTATATTAAACGCAATACCTGTGAGGGTTTCTGGACAATATTTGTCATTTGTGTTGTTAATTGATTTCCAATAATAAATATAAACATACATTTGTATAAAGCAGCATATTTGCCCACTCCCAAAGTTGATAAGAGTATTAAATAATTGACAAATCTCCCTTTAATGTACATTTTGAACACATAAAGAATGTGATTAATTTGCAGTTAATCTGGATTAACTGTGGACAATCATGCGATTTATCGCGAGTGAATATTTGAATCGATTGACAGACCTAGTTAGAACGTGTTGCTTTTAAGTTTCACTTTCACTTTTACAACGTAGTAGGCCCCTACTGACCCACATGCATGGTGACACCAGACAGCAGGTATATTTCTTAAATCATGAAGGAGGTTCAAGAGGCAGATACAAATATCTATGTCACTTCTAATGCAGTATTTAGACAGACATGCAGACAGTCCTGGGCACAGGCAGGTAGACGTGCTGGCCCTTGAGGTGCATCCCAGGGGACAAGAACTCTTAAAGCGAATGACATTTGCTTCCTGCTTGCCCCCTCTACATGTCTCGTTTCTCCATCGAGCTGGAGCTGTCCCCTCAGGCCGAGCCAACACCTCGTCTCTATTCTTCTAACATCAGCACAGATAAATACTGCCAGCCGCGGACACACAGGGCCAGTCTCGCACACAAACACACACACATTGACCTCAGAGGTTCAATCAATAAACCACCCACAGCACTTTTCCAAAGCTTGGAGAAAGACATTGTCTGTCTGAGTGTGTGTGTGTGTGTTTAGCTACTGCTCTCCAAAACAAACAAGGCGATCTATAAGACCATTAGTGATATTGCATTACCCCCCCTTGGAATGCCCGGCTTCCTACATCGCAGCAGCGCACGTTATCTGTTTGCACAAAGGAATCAATTCCTAACAATGTGGTTAAAAAGAGAGAGGAAAAAAGGTACATTTTTAACAGATAAAAATGTGTGATTCATTTGCGATTAATAACAATTAAATGTTTTACTCGATTGACAGCCCTACTGTAAATACAGTACAGCTCAACACAATAAAAAAAACCATGCCTCAATCTACTCTTAGAAGTCAGAATAATGCTTTACATCCTTAAGGAAATAGATGTTTATCAATTGCAGGAAGTTGCACCTCGATTTGGCCAATCATTCCTGATGCTTTTACAACTCAAATGGAACTTAAATAGTTGAATTATCCTCCAAGATACGGAGCTCAACTTCCCCTTTAGCACTGCATTTGGGTCCAATTTTCCCAAACAGTGTGGTTCCTACGTGACTGTAATCCAGTTGATTTGACACATTCCTTCTGTGGTTTTCCCTCGAGACTAATGCGGGCCAAAAGTCATCAAGTAAACAGATGTTTAGACCACTGGATGATATGACTTTGCTTTGTTCGGTGGGCACGCAAATCCAATTGTTCTTTAACTGGTCATAAAGGCTGACTTTGTCCAACTTTTACAAGCATCCACATTTGGTCCTTGGCTCTATTTCTTCGTACATGCTGACTTTGTCAGAAGATTGTGTTTTCTGGCAGGGTGCGCCACAATGTTTGGATTTTTGGGGGGATTTATTGGTGGCAGTTAACTTTGTCTCCATTCCTTTGCTGACTAGGCTTCATTTTTGTTGTCACACCAGAATATATAGTATGTAATGAATCATTGGTATGCTTTGAGGATTTGCTTACAAATCATGACACTGCACCTGTAAAACCAACTCCCCCATAATTAGGGAGCATCTTTTCCTGGAATCACATGGGGGGAGCATGATGTAATATCATGATAAAGTGATAACAAAGTGCTTGTTTGCAGCCACATTTGTAATGTTGAACTAGAACTCTTTCAACAGCTCTCCTGACACTACCCGGTTTATGAATTCTCCACGAGGACACATCGATCCACTCCCGCTCGTAGGCCAGACATTGACTCTGATCCCCAGCTAATCAAAGAGCCTATTAATGCGGCCGGCGGTATGCACACCGAGCCGCGGCGTTAATCAATGCCATACTAAGCTGCACAGGCACTGACTTTGTGAACTAGATGAGACAAATGGTGTCAGCCATTATGTCGTTGAGAATGATCGTGTTCAAATTGCCTTGTGTTGGTATTTAGGAGGTCTTTTCTATTATGTTCTTGAAGTTGGTAATCACAGGTTTTGTTGACTCCAACAGCTTTGAAAATGATCAATCAGTCAAATCAATATTTTTTTTAAATGGGATTACTCCCGACACCACTGACATTCAGTCATTGTCTTTGCCTTATTCAGAGTCACATGGGGCACCATCCTTATGCATGAGCAAGAAATGGGCAAAGAAATTGAGACAGAAGGTTGCCATTTAACCATATCTTTTATTTTAACCTTTTCTATTCAGTAAGCCGGTTTGGATCAGTGCGGTTAGGTCGATGTAGTGGTACCAATTGGGCTACACCCACTGAACCCGTAGAGTCCAGTAAAGGGCGGAGCATGTGTGAGTTAAAACGAAAGTTACGATACTGTAACCCTAGTTCTATAAGCACAAGCAGAGCCCTCTATCAAGGAGGCCCTGCCCTCCAGTGCCGCTTGCTGAAGAGGCTGTAGGATGCCAGGTAGCGCTGGGCGCCACCTTGTATACTGTGGTGACGCACGTATTTGGTAGGCACTTCCTGATTGGCCGGCTACATTTATGCAAATCTCTGTGGGCAAACACGTGCATGTGATTGGAGGAGAGTATTACCCATAGAGTCAAGTAGGGGGCTCCGCCTGTGCTTATAAAACTAGGGTTACAGTATTGTAACCTTCTTACTGTACATTCCTCATGGAGCCTTTTTGAAAACTGTCCGGTGGTACATTTCTGTAATTTATTGTTGGATTATTTTCAGTAATTTATCGCCAAGTAAAGACAGTTTGTCTGGCCACTGTCCACTGGCTCAACAGAGGTGCCAATGAATTAAAGATATGCAAAAACTGTTCAACTTTTCCGTAATGCAACGCAGCATTTAACACAATACGTGCAAGTTCCCGTTCCTGGTAGATTACTTTGTAACCTGAACACTGTATTCCTACTCCACCTGGCGACTATGATAACTTTCCAGAGTTGTGAAATCATGTCCCAATGTATTAGAGTCGCTGTGTGTTTTGGCGTCTGATTCAAACTCATAGATCTACCACTCAAATGAGCCTGTCTGGATTGTATTTAATGTCTCACTGGTACCAGAAACAACATGCTCCCACCAACACAGCGCCTTGCATTGCCTCAACATAGAGCTGGTTTCTGTCTGAATGCGCCTTTCCATATTAAAAACTATAAAGTCAACGTGGTTGACTCATGAGGTACAATTAAGTTTCACACAGCTTCTTAGCAAAGAGGCCTAGTTTGTTATGATGTCATTAAATTCAGGCTGTTGTCATACACCATTTGTAGCTATGCCTACGAAAAGTAATGCACTGTAATTCATTCATTCATTTGTGTACCAAGTAGTAAAAAGAAGACAAACGCTGTGTCGAGAGGATGTCAGGGTGGATGGGGGGTTAAAAAACACAGGACTTTTGCCTAGGAGACCGGCATTCGTATCCCATGTGAAACCAGAAGTTAATTTATTTGTCACATAACTTGCCCAAAGTGCCTTAACCATTTGACGTCAGTGCCTGACCTTAACCATTCAAGGTCAATGCCTAACCTCAACTATTCAAGGTCAATGTGTAACCTTAACCATTTGAGGTCAATGCGTAACCTTAACCATTTGAGGTCAATGCGTAACCTTAACCATTTGAGGTCAATGCGTAACCTTAACCATTCAAGGTCAATGCCTAACCTTAACCCTTCGAGGTAATTTTCGATTGGCAATTGCATGAACTGCGTTGCAAACAAGTTTGAAAAGCTTTGTCTTAGTGCGACTTAATTGCATGCAACTCTCCAGGGTTGATCAAGAGAGAAACTCCTGAAATATTATTTTGTATCCTATTGTATTACAGAATATTGTTATTCTGAGTGCGAGTTCTCGTTGCGGTTTTCCAGTTTCCCAGCACATTTAACAATAATAAGACTCCACCATTGTCCTGTAGTGGCTGGCACAAGCACACACTGTATTGAGAGAAGTTGGATCGCCAACGCAGCCAGAGCTGCAGTGGAGCCAAAACTGTGTGTTTAGCAGAGGCCGAACAGAGCAGGGGCACTTGACTAGTTCACGGTCCATCTCATCACCAAGTGTCTTTGGCTCTCTCCAGCTTTGTCATTGTGCAGATAAACATTCAAGTGCCATGTTTGGTCACCCGGAGAACAAACCGGCCCATTCATACAGTCCAATACCCCGAGGGTGGATGAAAGGGGGTCATTGCAAATAAAATGCCTCGGCTTGCATTTAAAACTCCCCCTACTTCTTTCCGAAACCCCCGCTGTCTTTTCTCTCCATTCAAACTCATATTCTTGGGCTTTGGTATAAGACAAGGAGGTGGCGAGGAGCCAGAGTTCGGCTGCCGGGGAGCTGAAACGTGAATGCCAAGCTCTCGAGTCCCTCGGCAGAGAGATGGGATTTTATAGCTGGAATGCAGGGGGTTTGGCCGGGCATGAAAAAGATTGGACACATTGGGAGTTGCTGATGCCAAGGCCTCCTAGCTGGAGACCCCGCTGGGCTCCAAATATGGAAAAGGGGGTGTTAAAACTGAAAATAATTCGAGCATACTGCAGGGACATTTTTAACACATAATGTAATATTCTAATATTCAAATCAACTGACCCTTTTCATAACAAAAAAGTGATTGAATCTTTAGGGTTTTTTTCTGAAAAAATGACTCAAATACCTTCACTATGTAGCCATCTTTGGCTTTCACCGACACCTTTACTCCTCGAAGTGACAAGCCACGAACTCACATCTACGCTCTGGGTTCATGTCTCCGAACCTTCCTCCACACACCGTTTCACTTCATTTTAGCTCAGCGCCAGTAGCTCCAGGTACGCAACTGTCACATCCTGCTGCATTCAGCAGCGCCTCCTCTCTCCACATGTCAGCACTGATAAGGGAGCGGAGTGTGTGGAATCCGTAATGGGGAAGGGGAGGGACCGGGGATGTTGTGAACTGCAAATACGTCCATGATCACAACAGTAATGGCTACCTCGAACGGTTTCTGTTGGTTCGGCTAGAAGAGAATAATGAAACGTTTCATCCAAATTGAAGCAAAAGGTCAATGCTCTACCAGGACACCTGCAATATACTCATGTTGCAAATGCAGTGTTAAAAACCCATATGTCAAATTTACTGGAGGTGATTCTTTAGAAACATTATGTTTTTATCTGACTCAAAAAACATTTCAAAATGGATGAAACATGAATTGCATAAATATCATGCAATTTCCCCTCCTAAAGAAATTCCATTTTAAGACATGTTTCATGTATCTTGCGCTTAAAGGTGACCTATTATGTTCATTTTCAGGTGCATATTTGTATTTTGGGTTTCTACTAGAACATGTTTACATGCTTTAACGTTAAAAAAAAAACACTTTATTGTTCACATACTGGCTGCCCCCGACCCAAAACTCTTCGGACTCCGCTTTAAATTGTTACTTGGTGACATCACCACGTTACGGAAGAAAAGGCGGGACTTCAAGCAAGGCGTTTCAGGCAGTTCAGGAGCAGTGCTTCTATGGGGGAGAGTAACTCCTTTTTGGCGTGGACTTTGGGCTTTGTAACTTTGCAGACCTTTTACATGCACAAAAAAAACATATAACACTGAAGGAAAGGGAAAAAAGCACTAAAGCATAATAGCTCCCCTTTACGTAAGTTGTAGATTCATGCTGCTCAATCAGCCACAGAGCAATCCCACCTACTGCAGCAGCAGCTAAATCCACTTTACATCATTATTCAATATTTAGAGCTGTGTGTGTTTGTGTGCTGGCCTTTAATAAACCAAACACATTTCACCAGAACATCGCTCCAGTCCAAAAATAAGTCCATAGCCACATTCAAAGCAGGCAATCGCAAATATAACCTGCTGATAAAGTGTAGGTAAACATGCATGTTCACCATAAACCTCCATGTTCAGCATGCAGCTTAGTTATGTTGTCCATAATTGATAACCGAATGTATACCCTGTCTGTATTATTCATCAGCCACGTCAGTTGCAATTCACTTCAGACACATTGCTTCGCAGTGAAGCGTGCGAGGGTGTTTAAAGCCGAAACGTCACAGAAATTCATGCAGACCTGAAGGAATTTGAACTACTTATCATATGAAGTTTTATTCTTTGCAGAGTACATATTTGCATTAAAACCCAGCGGTAGAAAGCAAGGGAGGAACTTTTAGTGGATAATCTTCAGTTTGGAGGCGTCTGAGAGCACAGACGAATAATTCCATTAAAGTACAATATATTGAGAAACATGTCAATCAAAGTTGTTGCTGTTATAGAAGGTGCTTGCGAATATAAATCAGTCTTTAAATTATTTCTAGGTCTGTCAAAGTTAACGCGCTAATAACGCAAAACGCAATTATGTTTTAATGCCACTAATTTTATTTAACTCATTAACGCAACTTGCGATTTTTAGGTTGTAGTTTTAAAGCGAGAGTGAAGATACTGGCATCAT
The DNA here is from genome assembly GCA_916700815.1 of Helicolenus hilgendorfi. Taxonomy (NCBI): domain Eukaryota; kingdom Metazoa; phylum Chordata; class Actinopteri; order Perciformes; family Sebastidae; genus Helicolenus; species Helicolenus hilgendorfi. The sequence goes on from CAKALG010025635.1 coordinate 10,273, forward strand.
ATGAACATTTTTGACTAAAACATAAGATGCATCCTCATAATTCTGACAGTACTCTGAGGTCACCACAGAGACTAACAAAGCCAACAAACGAGGCTTATTATACTGACAAGCGGAAGATTTAGCTTTATTATATATCCAGTTCAAATGTGGAACATTGGCTTCCATAATACGGACATAAGTCCAAACAAGCAATTTACCCATTGGCTCATGTACGCGGAGAACACAGAATAAATTGGATAATATGTTGGTATAAACAAACAAAGGCCTTCTGGGTAGTTGCAGGGTACAGCGAACAAGCTAGTTGTAAAAGATAGATATGTCATTGTGTAAATTTAATATGCAGCACAGAACAGATAGTCCTCAATTTCACTGGGGTGAAAAGCAGTTTTAAAATGCTCAAAGACACCTTGATTATGTAATAGGTGATTAGATACGACCCAATAAATACAACAGGTATGAATGTATTGCAACCAGATTGTTTAGTTAATAGAGTGCTGCAGGGAAGACGTATTTCGCACCAGTTCCCTCGACAAAAAGCCAATGCCATTTTTCCATTGGGTTATTGATTATTGCAGAAAATAAGCTCTGTGGCAAACAAAAGTTTATGATACTTAAACATTTTGTTCAGCAAGATAATCTTCATAAATGAAGTGTGAATGCAGTCGGCCGAAATAAAAAGCTAACGTTATGCTATAGACGAACTACACCACCGTCGCATGAGTACGCACAACGAGGCATGATGACGTTTAGTAGTCTCATTTAGCCACTTGTTAGCAACCGCCTTTTTTAAGACGCATAAAGGCTTCAAAATTCAAGAGTTGGGCATCTACTGACATAATTTATATTGTAGAGCAAAACGTTAAAATCTCTTAGGCTTGTTTAACCACAGACCTTATTTATCAAAAAACCCATTGACTTCCAGTAGAACTCTATATGCAGGGGCTTTATGTGGACAATTATAGCGGTATTAATTGCCTTTAAATTGTGTATAACCACTGTTAAGTAATAGTAATAAAGCAGTAATTTACAGTTATTTTATTATATTTACATAACAAACTATAGTATTTTATTGTTTCCATTTAAAAGGTAGTTGTTTTGTGTCCATCTACTCATGTACTTAGAGGTTGAATTAAGGACCCTGCAGACCTTTAATGAAGCATCTTGAGTTCATGGTTACCAAACACAAAGCCAACCAAAAGTCATTGAACAACACATGCAGCAAATCAAGTTCAAAACTAACAACAAAGCTGCGCAAAAAGCCACGCCGAGACAATGACAGCGGCAGACACGTGCATCCAAACTCCCACGCTTG
>CAKALG010025640.1:0-11149 GCA_916700815.1 Helicolenus hilgendorfi
TGCGTAATTGAAGTTGTTTTGCATTTTGAGATGTTCATATTGATATTATAGTGTTATACTATAGCATCAATGGCCAATTTAAATTATTGATGACATTGTTAGGCCATATGAATATATTTAGAATTATATTATTATTTGAATTGTAGAGTGAAACAGAATAATGTCAACGTCACACTCAAAATTCAAAGTAATGAAATGTTCAATTCATTAGTGAAAAACGTATACTTATGATAACACCAGACTAATTGTGTATACATGACAGATCTGAACCGCTCAGAAATTGTGTTCGTATCTAAAAGAAAATTCAAAATACGTGAAAATTGGTGAATGCAACAAGTTCTCCTAAATCCCTCAAGCCACTTAAGGACGAATCTGTTCGGACGAGTGGTTCTTGCAATGATCCTAATAATAGAACAGAGTGCTAGTCTGCTCAGCTAGCTGCTAGCCTGCCCACTCATCTTTCACCCTCACACACACTCACACCTCCACAGTCTCCTCTGCTTCCTGTTCTCTCACAGGCTGTCGCCCTCACAAGTTGTGGTGCAGAGAGGAGGAGGTGACATGGACACACCCGCACACACACACACACACACACACACACACACACACTCACCACTTCATTTCTCACCAGGCTTTTTCTGTTGCTCCCCCCATCTCTTCCTCCTCCTCCTCCTCTTCCTCTCTTGTCTCTCGCATTCTCAGTCTCACTCAGGGTTCAGTTGTGGGTTAGCTGGCACAGTCGCCACATATTGGATTTCATGTTGACTATTCGTCTACGTTTGTTTTTCATCAGTGTTGGCATATTTCGTTAGGGTTTCACACGACATAAGAGGCAAACACTTTTTAAATGCTCTTCATGTACAGATAAGGTGGCAATAAATGCAAATTCTTGTCTGAGTGAAAAGTCCTTGCATCAATGAAGTGGTAATGATTTCCCATCTGCACCTTTTTGGTAATTTATTGGCTCCTCTTGACATCACTTGTGCCAAAATGAGCAGGGAGGACATGAGACGAGTGAAGGTACCAATCAGTGTCTCCAGCTCTCCCACTATTCAAAGCCAGTCTCAGCACAGACAGTGCTAACCAAAGCTGTGAAAACAGCTTTACTTAGCAAAGACGCTCCCACATACAGCTCTCCAAAATCACATCAATGCTCCCCTTTGTCGGTTGGATATAAATTCTTCAACCACCAGACACGACTACGCACACATCAGTGGGTGATTAAGGCCATAATGCCAGCGAGGCTGAGGCTGTTCTATGGTAGAGGGGTATCTGTCGTCCACAGCTGTTTGTATGCTCGACTCATCACTTCCAGGTGATTAAATCCCCACAGTCATCTTATCTGAAGGCAGCAGGACAGGTAAGTGCACTCCACTGGCAACCGTTTATTTGAGGGATGTGCTGCACATTTTCAAAGAGCCGTCCCAATTATACACACCACTTCCTGTGTGGGTGTCTTGGTTAAGGCTTGCTACAATCAGAACCAGACTTAACTTCCTCTATACTAAATTGGTTGTGTCTGCACAGCTCAGTTTATAGAAATTATAAGGGGTACATGAGCACAAAATATGATTTTTTTAGGGGTACACAAATTCACATGAAAGCCAAAGGGGGTATGGGTGTGTCCCAATACCCATACGGGATAGTTTGGGTGTTTTGAAGTGGGGTTGTATGAGGTACTGATCCATAGTCAGTATTACCGACAGTAGATGACGGTCAGCACCCCCACAGTTTGGTGAAGCAGACAGGAGTACCGACATGGGAGCCAAGCAATGGACGGGGCCTGCAGCAAAACATATTTTAGACACCTAAAAAAAAGGTCCACCTAAGAAAAACAAAAAAACAATCAATATCAGTGTATGCTATATTTAGAATATTTCCGTCGGTTTACCTTGCCATGAGACAGCCCTCCCCTACAGGGAACTGATGTCATTGAATGCATCTATGCTCTCGCCAAAGCCACTGTAATTTTACCTCACAGAACACAGGGGTTGCTAATCCACCGCCGTCTCGATCGGTTAGTTTGTTTGTGCTATTATGCGACTTTGGTAAATCAAAACTTACCAAATTCACACAATAACTCAAATAAACGAATCGATCGAGGCAACGGTAAACCAGCAGCTCCCGTGTTCATCGAGGTAAAATTACCGTTTTTTTTTCAATGGAGTCTGGTAGCTTTGGCGAGAGCATAGATAAAGGCACCCGCCCACAGCAGTACATTGCTTTGGTTACATGCGGTAACTCCTGTCTGCTTCTCCAAACTGGGGGCGTGCCGACCGTCATCCACTGTAGGTAATACACTGACTATGGATAAGTACCTCATACAACCCTACTTCAAAGCACCCGAACTATCCCATAAAGAACTTGTTAGGAAACCAAGTTGCTTATTTACACATTCAGCAGTTATGGAGCAACATTATCATTTGTTTGGAGTCTTATTTCTGGCCACCTGGCGAATTTGAGTCCAATATTCTCTCTCTTTTATCGCAGTTTTTGGTCTCTACCAACTCCTGAGGAAGATATATACGTTCACCAGCTATCTGCTGTCTGCCTTGTGGTGCTGAGCAGGTTGTGTTCTGTGGGTTTTTAGCGCTTTTTCACTGAAAACAGCTGCCTTCTGCGGCCTAAAAAACGACACGAGAGCTGTGAAAGTGAACCATAACAGTCAAGTTGTGGGCCGGACAGCTAACGTGACAAGTCTTCACAGGTGTTTTGATGACATTTTGCCGCATGAGTAATTGTCACTATTGGAATCCATTGTAACCAACATGTATTTATACTGGCGACCGTCGCTGATTGCCTAAGGTGCGTCCAACAGACACAGACACTGAAAAAGAGCAAGCCCAAATCAACATCAACACACCCCAAAAAAAACAAAAGAGCAGACTATGCTATTTGCTCCGTCTCCATCATTGATGCCACACACACACTCCCATTTACACAAACATATGATCACAACAACAGAACCACTAATGACATTCTTTAGTTCACAATGGCACACCTTTTTTAACTCACAACATAACTAGGCTGAGAACAGAAACACAGGCCTTCGAGCTGGAGTGCACTGGTCAACTCAGACGCTCCCCAAGGCACAGAGCTTTGCCTCTGTAATCTACCAGATGAGGGTATTAGCAGCATGCATAATTAGGTCAGATGTCCTGTTCTGGGCCAGCAATACCCAGCTACTTCCCTAGAGTTCATCACAGAATGAGTCCTCATGAGAGGCAAGAACAGGACGCTCAAATGCAAAGCAAAGAGAGGTGCAGATGTGATGCCGTCATGGCCACACAAACCACAAATGGTTAAACATCATCAAAGAGAAGACCTAGATATCACTGCAAGCCCCTGCAGTCCTGTTTTTCAATGTCTGAACCACTTAGCGAATGAGAGAGAGACAGAGACAGAAAGAGGGAGAGAGAGCGACATCTTTCCAACGCTAATGCAGCAGGGACGGCGGGCCGTTCTGTTGAAAAGCACATGAAGCCCCAAGGCAGCTTTCTGGTCCTTAGTAATCTTCTTCAAATCTCATCCCTTAATGCTCACTCACACCCAAACACCCATCTGAAATGATCCAAAAAAGGCCAGACCAGCCGCCTGGATGACTGGATGACTGACTGGCCGGCTAATTGACTGGGTGAGTGAAATCAATGTTGTGAACTGGATGTGCTTTTCAGCTCCACTAACAGTACACTGGTTCAGTAAGAGTTCAGCATGCCACAGTAAATGGTGGGGGATTTGTGTGTGGCTCAGCTGGTAGGACAGGAGGCAACACAAGCCCCAGATGAACAAAAAGGAAATTCCAGCCCTGTTTGCCCATTATTAATCAGATCAACGTACAAACAGTTAAAAAGCTAAACCAACCGGAGAGTCATGTGAGAAGTTGGCTTTAATGGAGGTGCAACAGCAAGTCTTCTGTTTTCCATTCACCTCCACGCCAACTGGAGAGTCGTATAGTGGTAACAAGGCCGCTAGTCTTTATACAGCTCACACACACAGACTCAAACACATGGCCTCGCTGCGCTTGGCATCCTCTTCCTCACGTTTCACGGGCTGCATTGAGACTTTCTGTTCCCCTAAATACAACCTACATGAACACACATTTCAGACGGGCTTCCGCTCTTACAGTACGTCCAGGGCACCTCCAAGATGGGCGCGACGTTGAAATCTGTCCCCAGGAAAATTGGATCCCTTCCACTGTTTAAATTCCACGGACTTTGAGGCATGCAGTTGCTTAGCAACAGCAGAGCTGTATCCCCCCTCTTTAGTGTCTGCATATTCCAGCTTTGACTTAGACCCAAGTTAAGGATCTGAAATAATTCTGGTTTATGTAAATACACTTAAGAAGCATCAGACAAGCAAATAAACAACTTCAAATTAAACAATATCTTGTTATGATTTGTCATGTTTTTATTTATGCTACGCCTGGGAGAACATTTACACCAACTAGGCTAGTTTGAATTGGAGATGGAAATGAAGGTTATAAACAACATCTCAGAATACATGTCAAATAGAGTTGTTCCAATACCGATGCCAGTATCGGAATACTGTTTGCGATACTATCAACTTGTGTAACTGGAAATCAATTCTTCTTCGCCGCTCCAAAACAGTAGCCTTGGATGTATCATAGCTGCCACTATCAACTACTGTTTTAGAGCAGAGAAGAAGAACTGATTGCAGGTAGTTTTTCACGTGACGATAGCAAACAACAACAGTGCAGTGCTAGTGGAGAGTGTACACACCAGGGACACACCAAGCTGACATCAAAGAATTAGAGCAACGAAGGCCACCAGTTGCGTCTCCTCATGTCACCTTTGTTTTGGCCGACAAGTTGCACTCGAACCACGACAGCCATGTCAAAGACCACGACAGCCAGTTGGCACGTACGTTCTGCGCCTGTGTGACAGGAAATAACGTACCTAACAGTAGGTGGCGGTAAATGGTAAACGGACTTGCTTTTATATAGCACTTTTCTAGTCTTCCAACCACTCTAAGCGCTTTACACTACATGTCAGCATTCATCCATTCACACACACATTTATACACTGACGGCAGAGGCTGCTAAGGTGCCAACTTTGCTCATCAGGAATTCAGTGTCTTGCTCAAGGACACATCGAAATGTGGCCCGGAGCAGCCGGGGATCGAACCACTACCCTCTGAGCCACAGCCGCCCACAGTAGTCTGTATTCGTCATTCAAAAAGGAAAACCGGAAGACCGAGAACTGCAGATATACAAGCTGTTGTTATGATTCGTACATTAAACCAAGCGGCTGTTTGCCGAACATTTTCACACCACTCTCACTCACCACTTAGCGTCATTCTAAATGGCCATGTCGTTGTGGAAATATCCGTGTATTGCACAGAGATAGCCTAAAAGCCACGAAGATATCATATTTATCATGCTGGTATCAAATATGTACCCGGTATCAGCCGATACCGCAAGCTCGGGTGTCGGAATCGGTAAGGAAAAAATGGTATTGGAACATCTCTAATGTCAAGTGTAATCAATTTTTTTACAGCACTTATATCTCTTTAACTCATTATAATTAATCAATATTTTAGTGCCTTTATTTCCTTCTATAGTCCAACTATACACAAGGGCACAGTCAGCTGATTAAAGTGTGTTTCTGCTCTGATGGAAGTCAGTGCATGTTTTGATTTAATGTCTGATGGGACTGTAAAGCTTAAAGAAACTGTGTGTGTGTGTGTGTGTGTGTGTGTGTGTGTGTGTGTGTGTGTGTGTGTGTGTGTGTGTGTGTGTGTGTGTGTGTGTGTGTGTGTGTGTGTGCTTTCTGTGTCTACTGCTCTAATCACTATAATAACTTCTGCTGAACATCACAGTTCCCAAGGGTGTTGTGTTTGTGCATGAGAGACTGGTGGGGGCTGAGAATGACGGGACTGTGAGTCTCCTTTTTTTTTTTTGTTCTGTATTCTCTGTTTGGAGGTCCCTGCACGTCCCCAACGATCCATCCAACTGGTTTTTCTTTCCTTCATCTCTCCATCATGGCCACAGGAATCAAAGCAGCTCTCTTTGGTGTGTTGCCAAATATTTGATAAGGCTCCACATTGCCCAGATAGACCCTGGACCCGTGGACAAATTCCTCGGCTAACAAAGGGGATTTCATTACATGAGCAGGATTTGCTGTGTGTGTGTGCGCTGCGTAGAGTGAGGGACGGACTCAAGCCGAGTGGTCCAGTAAATTCACTATATTCTCATCAACGCATGCTCAATATTCTCACCATGTTTGCCTCTGCTGTTTACATTTTCATGCTCTGTGTTTGAGATGTCATCGGTTTCAGAGGTTTGTTCACTACTAGCGTCGTAGTGTGCTCTTACTATCTCTGTGTTTCCTGTGTTTGTTATAAATAGATTTCATCTACACAGGCCTTTCTGCTCACGGTCTACAATCTTCTCCTTCTCCATTTTCCCTCTCCACCGGATTATAGATAGTTGTAATTATGAAAGCAGTCACATGCTTTATTGGACTGTGTCTCTATGGCCAAGGCTTTAAGTGTCTGTCGTGGCTTTGGAACCTTTGAGAGAGGAACTCGTAACCCCACACATACAGACTCAAACACCGGAGACACTACAGTATGTCATTGATTGTGGAGTGAACCACGAAAAACATGATGGCGACACTCACCACTGCTCAAAGCCTCAAAATTCGTCCAGCGGCACGATGTAGGGAAGTTAAGAAAGGTTCAACTTTATGCAACCTGGAGACAACCAATCGCGCTCATTTTGGGAAACGGAAGCAAATTGCTGTTATCCAATCCAATCAACAATGTAAAAGTACTTCAAACTCAATAGAAGAAAACCTCATCATCGCCAAGTCAATGGCTTGCTGATTGTCTAAGATATAACTTTAATGAGCTGCCGTGACTGAAATGCCAGCAAACCTACGAGTCTACAGCCATGCTTGCGGCTCTCTGAGGCTGTACTTAGCATAGACTGTATGTAAGAAGTGGACGTAGTCACCGTGATGTCACTCGTCGGTTTGTGGACTGCAGTTTTGAAGCCTCGAGTTCGGAATTTTTGCCCCCGCCAACAAAGAACAAGGCCATCAGGTCAACAAGGAAACAACATTTTCACAGAGAAAAACAATCTCTGAATATGTGATGTGGACACAAATGATGTGAAAATGACGTTCCTCTATCACAAACGGCACAATGGACTCATCATTTTACCTATTTGTCAGGTGAGTAATTGAACTATCGATTTGCGTCAGTAAAACAACTTTCTTGAAGGAAGACAGGGCTCTGCTTGTTTGCTGTCGTGCTGGGACTCGGACCAGAACATCAAGATCAATTTCATATCTCAGTTTAGAAACGGGTTTTAGACAAGTTTAGCTCAGCTCAAACAGTCAAAGCTTCCTTCCAAAGCTCTGTGGTTTTTCTACTCAATGAAAGGGATTTAAATGAAATATATTTAATTGGATGTTGATGTGAAAACTGTACCAAATGGATCTCTCTATGTAAGTTTCTATAAGACATACTCAAAGATCCAGCCAGTCCGAGTCTTGATTCCTCTATACATCGCTCTTCTAGGATAGATATTTGATGAAATACTATTTTATTGCGTTAAGGTTTTGCTTTTTACAGTAGACCTATGTATTTATCTTATTTGGCTTTCCAATAAAATGTCTACTTTCCTGTAATGTGAGAGCTTTCAGTAAGCAACGGTGGCAGAAAGCTGGAATGAAAAACATTTTCTCAGGCTCTTTGCAGAAGGGGAGCTACACATCATCACGCATATAAAGCTTGTCAGCACACTTCTCTCTCCGTCTGTGATTGTTCTCAATAACCTCTGTTGCCCAGATGAATGATGGCAGCTACTGGATGGAAGCCAGCTTCTGCTTCACTTCAGCTGAAAGTCTCCCCCCAACGTTTCATTCAGTACCATATCAGGCGTCAATATCAGGCGTCGCTACGCAAAACCAAAGAGCAACGTGTGATAGAGAGAGAAAAACACATCAAGTCGACTATCGGCTGTCGGACCAGTTTGGGGCTGTCGGTGAGCGTCCGTCGGCCTAGTTTTTTTTCTACGTGTCCCGCACCATCAGCTCTAGTCTGCCTGTGTCGGAGGTTTTTCAGCTGATTCAGCATCGGTGGCCGCACAAATCGGTGAGAGAAATCCCTCTGATTGGCGGTTCAGCTTAAACGAATCAGTGCACAAGAAGAGAAACGGACGTGAGGAAAGCAAGTCAAGAGGAAAAACACAGAAGGCTCTTCTCATTTTTCGAATCATCTGATCATTCCAATACATGGATATTTTCACAACGACATGGCCATCTGGAATGAAGCTAAGTGGTGAGTGAGAGTGGTTAGAAAATGGTCAGCAATTAGCAATTTGTTTCATGTGCGTATCATAACACCGGCTTGTATATCCGCCATCCTTGGTCTTCCAGTTTCCCTTTTTGAATGACAAATACAGAATACCGCAACCTGCTGGTGTTGAGATATTTTATCTCACGTAGGCGAAGAACATCCGTGCTAACTGGCCTATAGTCTTTGCGGTGTGTTCGGGTGCAACTTGTCCGCCAAAACAAAGGCGACGTGAGACGACGCAACCCTCGGGTTGGTGTGTCCCCAGCTACAGTACAGTTTTGCAGTAGCACAACCTTTTCTCAGGAATGAAAATCAGGTTGTTCTCCTGTGATTTAATGTAAGAAACTTTGTGGGAACATATCTGTTTATTCTGCTGATACCGTAGCTTAATATCCACCACAGTATCTCGATCTACTGTCTGTGTATAGCACAGTGCATACAGCACAACTAAATCAAACTGTCTTTTTCTTCCTCTGGTATCTCATTTTAACAAACAGTCTCTGCGTGGTGCTAATTTTTTTCCCTTCGCTATCTTGATCTTCTTTCTGCCAGTGTGTCTCCGTCGGCCAGCGTGTTTGGAGAGCACAGCTCGCCCAGGACGACGTGGAAGTACGTCAGCGTTGTTGGCTCGTGCTTAGAAAAAGGCAACAGGAAGAGACCACTCAGAGAGAAAGGAGACAGGAGAGGGGGTGAAGGAGGAGGGAGGGAGACTGAGAGTTGGTGCACAGTAGGACATTGATAACTTATTACATCATAAAGATTTTAGTTTTGAGTCTATTGAGTGCTCCTTTAGACCCGTCTTGAACAGATTCATTTGCTCTGAACTCTCTTTATAAACAACCCAAACAGTGGATCTGTGTGACTAAATGTCTTAAAGGGTTGGATCACCCAAATTACAGAAATATGTACAGTTCTGGCCCGAGCAAAAGATGAACCTCCCTTTCCAAACAACTTTTGAAGATACAAAACATTTTCAGAGTTGGGAACGTTTCCCTGAGATACTATCAGTCCAAGGAAAGTGACACATGATATAGGCCTACATCCATGCCGACTAAAGGCCTTTACACACCGGGGGCGTGAAGAATAAACAACACAAAAATGCAAAATACTCGCCTGCAAATATTTCTCATCAAAAACCAGTAAATACTGGCAGCGATGCAAATTTGCGACACTTGCAAGACTTTTTCAATTAAAGATTCAAATAGATTTGAGCAAGCAGAGGACCAACTGCCGGGATTCTATTGACCCAGAAAGTCTGGCAGTCTGATGGAAATTATATCTGTTGTTGTGACTGCGTAAATATTTAGTCCTCTAATATGACACGACCCCGACTTTTTCAAAAGAAATTTTCTGAAAAACCTATCATCTCGGGGAAAATATGGCATTTAATCAGTAGTGTGTAGCCATGCAGATAGTTCTGTTTTTCAGAAATCTGTCTCTGAGATTTCTGTCATCACCCCCAATACAATGGCGCTGAATAGAAAGTCAGTGTGGCGCTCCAAGCATTGAAGAGTTTAAATACTTAATTTAAAAATCAAACCGCTTTTTCCATAAACTGTGTTCTGATCTACAGTAATCACTCATTTTCTAAGGAACTGCTTTTTTTTATGTTTTGTTCCAATGAAAACTGTTCACATCGAGGTCTGTGGGTTATCTTACGTATCAAGGACACCATCTCTGGAAAGAGATGTTTTTGAAATTTCTTAAATGTTAAGTGTCAAACAATGTGAGCGCCTCAAAAGAAAATCCATTCAATTCCACTGTATTGAGACGGGGGCATAAAGCTTTAAACCGAAACTGTCTTCTGGCCTAGAAACCTTAGAGGTACGTCTGTATTGTCTGTAAAATGACAACTATGTCAGCAGCACTGGAGTCAGTGAAAGTGGATCTTTACCAAGCTCTCAGTCGAGTGTTAACGATGAATAGACAGCAGTTTCTGTGCTGCTTGTCATCGTGGCATTGAGCGAGGAGATAATTAGAGTAAAAGCAGAAGTTATAGTCGTCTCTGCATTAATCCCAGGATGTTCATTCTCTCTCTCTCTCTCTCTCTCTTTGTATCTCCTTCTCTTTATCTCTCTCTCCTGCCTGGATCAGCACTCCTGCTTTGATCTTGCTCTTCACATAACAAGGCCCCAGGGTCTACTGTACAAGGCAGTAGAAAAAGTCCAAACTACAGTGTGTGTGCGTCCGCGCGCGCACCCACGCACATATGTGTATGAGTACACATACTTAAAAGTATGTGTTGAATATCTTGTTGCTTGTGTCAGACACTCACCAAATTTTCCCTCAGGGATTAATTCTTCGAGTTTTTTTTTTTTTTTCTTAAATGCTTACTCCACTTTTATCATCGCAGTCTATTAAGCTGAGCATGAACTGTACAATTTTAGAAGAGTTGTTGTGAAATTCCTTCTCCTATACTGTACGAGTATAGCCAAAGCTCGCGATTTATGTGCTCACACTGTCCGAACCGACCGTCTGCCACAACCTGAGTTCTCACCCTGTACATGTAAAAAAAAAAAGAAAAAAAAAAAGACAAAAACACGGCTGTCGGCTGTTCTGCCTGTTGACAGTTGTCAATAAAGATTTGTTTGAAAGCTCTGAGGCAGGTAAAGTTTGTTTGCTAGCAGAGACAGGACTCCTAACTTTTTTCAACGTCAAGAAATGAATGTGGACCGTCCTGAATTTTTCTGCATTATCATTAGTTAGTCATTCAAAGTGACCTTTAATAGAAATTGAACATCAAAAGTGGTTCATTTTTGTTCATAAATTCATAATTTATGAACAAAAACTATAATTAAATTATTTTAAAAATAATTTAATTATA